>CM019823.1:141059961-141346096 GCA_009763385.1 Coix lacryma-jobi var. lacryma-jobi | reverse complement strand
AAAGTGAGAAGCGACAACGGGTCCGAGTTTAGGAACACCAACATAGAAGAGTATCTTGATGAAGAAGGGATCAAGCATGAGTTCTCCGTTCCATATACCCCACAACAAAATGGGGTTGTGGAAAGGAAGAATAGAACTCTTGTTGAAGCCGCAAGATCTATGTTGGATGAGTACAAGACTTCCCATGGCTTTTGGGCGGAGCCAATGAACACGGCGTGTCATGCAATCAACCGCCTCTACCTTCACAAGCTAAGGGGGAAGACGCCATATGAGCTTCTAACCGGTAACAAACCAAAGGTGCATTACTTTCGAGTTTTTGGCTGCAAGTGTTTCATACTTAACAAGAGGGCCAAAAGTTCAAAGATTGCACCTAAGGTACACGAAGGCTTTCTACTTGGTTATGGTACTAACGAACATGGCTACCGTGTATTCAATAATGCCACCGGCACTATTGAGTTAACGGTAGACGTGACTTTTGATGAATCCGACGGCTCTCAAAAAGAGCAAGTCAATGATGAGCTTGTAGGTAATGACGAGCCTCCATCCGAAGCTATCAAGAAGCTTGCAACCGGTGATGTGAGGCCCTTTGATATACAAGATGATGAAGATGAACCATCACACACTCCACAAGATTCTCATATCCATCATGTGCATCCAAATGCGCATGATGAAGCTTCCGCAACTCCGAATGGTGGTAGTGTGGGTGATGTTCAAGTGATACATCAAGTTGATGATCAAACACAAGCTCAACATGAAGTCCGACAAGGAGATGGGGACATCAATGCATATGATGAAGATGATGAAGATGGACCCATCCAACGAAGATCACTTGTGCCACATCCAAGAGTTCATCATACAGTTCAACGGGATCATCCCGTTGACAACATATTGGGGAGCATACGGCGTGGGGTAATGACACGCTCTCGTTTAGCAAATTTTTGTGAACATTACTTGTTTGTCTCCTCTTTGGAACCTCTTAGGGTGGAAGAAGCACTTGACGATCCGGACTGGGTGATGGCTATGCAAGAAGAGCTGAACAACTTCACCAGGAATGAAGTCTGGTCCTTGGTGGAAAGGCCAAAGCAAAATGTGATAGGAACCAAATGGGTCTTCCGCAACAAACAAGACGAGCATGGCGTGGTGACAAGGAACAAAGCACGGTTGGTGGCTCCAGGTTTCACTCAAATCGAAGGTTTGGATTTTGGGGAAACCTATGCACCTGTAGCTAGGCTCGAGTCAATTCGTATATTACTTGCCTTTGCTACTCACCATGATTTCAAGCTATACCAAATGGATGTGAAAAGTGCATTCCTCAACGGCCCCCTCTCCGAATTGGTCTATGTGGAGCAACCACCGGGTTTTGAGGACCCAAAGTTTCCCAACCACGTCTACAAGCTCGACAAGGCGCTCTATGGGCTTAAACAAGCCCCTAGAGCTTGGTATGATTGTCTTAAGGACTTCCTACTCAAAAAGGGTTTTGAGATAGGAAGGGCCGATGCTACTTTATTTACTCGCAAAGTTGATAATGATATCTTTGTGTGCCAAATATATGTCGATGACATAATATTTGGTAGTACTAATGTTGCCTTTTGTGAGGAATTTAGTAGGATCATGACCAAAAGGTTCGAGATGTCCATGATGGGAGAGTTGAAGTACTTTCTTGGATTCCAAATCAAGCAACTCAAGGATGGCACGTTCATCAGTCAAACCAAGTATACAAGAGACATGCTAAAGAAGTTTGAGATGGACAAGGCCAAACCCATCAAGACCCCTATGCCTACCAATGGACATCTTGATCTAAATATGGATGGTAAGTCAGTGGACCAAAAGGTATATCGCTCTATGATCGGTTCATTACTTTACCTTTGTGCATCTAGGCCTGATATTATGCTTAGTGTGTGCATGTGTGCAAGGTTTCAAGCTAATCCGAAAGAATGTCATATTATGGCCGTTAAGAGAATTTTTCGATACTTAGTGCACACTCTGAATCTTGGTTTGTGGTATCCCAAGGGCTCCACTTTCGATCTACTTGGCTATTCCGATTCGGACTATGCTGGTTGCAAGGTAGACCGAAAGAGCACTACCGGGACTTGCCAATTTATTGGGAGGTCTTTGGTGTCATGGAGATCTAAGAAACAAAATAGTGTTGCCCTATCCACCGCCGAAGCCGAGTATGTGGCGGTCGGCGCTTGCTGTGCTCAACTACTTTGGATGAAGCAAACACTAAAGGACTTCGGATGTGAGGAAACCAAAATTCCACTTTTGTGTGACAATGAGAGTGCTATCAAACTAGCAAACAATCCCGTAAACCACTCTCACACAAAACACATAGACATCCGACACCATTTCTTGAGAGACCATGAAGCCAAAGGAGATATCTCAATACGCCATGTGAGCACCGAAAAACAACTAGCCGATATCTTCACAAAGCCTTTAGATGAGTCAAGATTTTGTGCTTTGAGGAGTGAACTAAATATCATAGATTCTCGTAACGTGGCTTGATGTCTTGCACATATTTGTTTTCACCTAGAGACCTAGATAAATGGTTTGACAAAATATTATGTATGATTTCAAAATCTATTTTGCATACTTCACTTATGTCCATGGCTATGTATTGGTTATATGAAATCTGGACATGTTTGAAGTATGTGTAGTATACCACACAAGGCTCTCTTGAAATCCCTCTCTGTCCTCTCTGTTTTTGTGCTGTTGGTGGTACCGCCATAGGGCGGTAGTACCGACGTCGGTAGTACCGGCCCTATGGGCGGTACCACCGACCGGGTTTGACTCGAGTATAAAAGGGGGCGCGGTGAATCTTTTCTAACCCTAGTCAAACATCTTTTGACTGCCGCCTCCCTGCCTCCCAGCGCCGCCGCCAGCCCGTGCTCGAGCCCGTGCAAGCCGCCGCATCCTTCTCCTCTCCGATCTCCCTCCTCCTCCTCCCAAATCCAAATCCCTTCGGTGGAAAGGTGCTTTGAAGGTTGGAGATCGTCGTGGTGGTGTTCTTGAAGCCCGAAGTTTCTTCCTTCATTGGATTTCGACCTCTTCTTCACGAGTAGCAAGGTACTAGGGTGTTCATGCCCGATCTCTCAATGTACTTTGTTCTAGGTCGATTCCTTTGGTAGGATTGTTCTATCTAGTATGAAGATGCTTCTAGGATGTATGGTTAGCAAGTTCATAGCGATTTGGTAGATTGGATTGAAGGAAACTGCGCGCTGCTGTGCGGTCGGTAGTACCACCCCCAGGGGTCGGTAGTACCGCCCGCGCGCAGCGAGCCGTTCTCCTTCCCGATTTTGATCGTCTTATTTGCTACATCCGTTGAAGTAATCTTTCCATCATCTTTGTCTTATCTTGGTCTATGCTATCTTTGTCTAGATGAGCCGGAGGCCCTCTCGTGCTCGTTCCCCTAGTGATGATGATGAGAAGTATGCCGCCTTGGAGCAAGGTGGTCATGTGCAAGGGGCGCCGCCGCGTCGCAATCCCGGGCGCCGTGTTCGGTCTGGGAGTATGGATGACTCCTCTCGTCAGGTCCGTGGACGCTCGTCCGCGGGCCACACGGGCCGTCGCAGTGTGGATAGCGCAAGGGGGAGCGGGAGCGGTCATGCCCGTGGCAGTGGGCATGCTGCTCCTTCGCCTCCTCCGCCTCCTCAGCCTTCTCCGCCCCTTGTCGCTGGTCCGGCTGGACGCCTGCACAGCGTTATTGTGGGAGGAGTGCCTTCAGCTGGTCTCGATCGTGAGGGTCGCTCCATCGATCCTCAAGTTGGACCGGCATCCCCTCGGACTTCAGGGTTGATGCTAATCAACCGGGCTTTTGACATGCACCCTGAAGCCGAAGCTGTCATGTCCGCCGTCCCTCTTGCTCTTATTGGAAATACCATGGATTACTCCGATAGAAAGCGGGGTAACTTGATGAGGAGGCAGCGTGAGGAGAACCCCTATCTGTTTGTTAGAGATGCTTCTGTGGATAGGAGGTTCTGGTCCAGGTTCCAGCAAGACTTCTATGTGTCAGTATGCTGGAAGGGTTTCTGTGCTAAGGGACATCCTCCTCTTTTTGCTCATAAGAGACTGGTTCTCTCCTCTCTGACCGACAAAGATTCTGAGGACATTCAGGCCTTGGTGCAGAGGCTAGAGGAGTGGAGAGTTTTGGGGCTGATCTCTGGAGAGCGCAGCTTCAACCAGGAGATTCTCTGTCAGTTTTGGGCCACTTTGTTCATTGATCAGGAAGCTCGCGTGCTGCATTGGATGACCCAAGGGGTCCACTACAGATGTGCCTTCGTCACATTTGCTCGGTTGTTGGGCTTCGATCATGTGGACAGAGATGCCCCTCGTCTTTCAGAGATGTATGGAGGGGGTATGTACTTAGAGCAGTTGCAGAGCTCAGGTGTCTATTTGGATGGTGCAGTGGCGACCTTCAAGGTCCCTGGCCTGAAGCCCGCTTACTGCGTCCTCAACAACATCATGCGCTTGACTCTGGATCCCAAAATTGGAGATCAAGATAACTTGAGAGATGATGCTGCCAAGGTCCTAGTCCGCTTTGCTCTGCCAGATGGACGGTTTAGCATCTCTCACTTTCTTTGGCAGAAGATCTCCGATGTATACAATGATCCTCACAAGGCCCTGCCATATGCTCCATACCTTATGCATATCATTGAGCATGTGGTTGGCGCCACCTTCGAGTATGATCGCTTCATGAAGGAGTACAGTGTTCGCAAGTTCACCTCGGCTCCTTCCAAGGACAAAGAAAAAGTTGATGAAGGTGGTGAGGTCCCAGCAGATGCAGCAGCGCCTGGCGAGGCTCAGCCGGGTGGTGGAGATGTTCCCCATGCTACCGCTCCTTCTCCGCGTCGTGAGAGGCGTAGGAGTGGCGGTCTTCGCTCCGCCCTTGGCAAGATCTTTGAGTGGATGTGCTATCGGGCCGATCGCGACGAGCGACATCAGCAGGAGGTGCGTCAGCATCTCGGTCTTCCTCCGCGCTCTCCGGTCCGACCCCATCCAGCTCCGTTTGCTGAGTACGATGCTCAGGCCCGGCGCGGTGATGATGATGATGATGATGATGATGATGGTGGTGGTGGTGGTCTTCCCCAGCAGCAAACCCAGCATCAGGCCCAGCAGCAGCCCCAGTTTCCAGGTAGTGGTGAGGCGGGTTTTTACAGCTCCATGCTGTATCCGCCCCATCAGTTCTACCCTCCGCCACCACCTCAGTACCAGCCTCATCCCTTCTTCCCTGACTATGGTATGGGCACGTCCTTTGCTAGCGGGTCCACGTCATATCAAGGTGGGGGTGGTGGCTCGTACATGGGCTTTGCTAGCCCCGAAGCCGATCCAGCTGGGAGTGGTGGCCCTCGTGACTCTACACCACCACCTGATTCTTCTGCTCTGTCATCCTTCCTTGGTGGTGACGTTGGAGAGAGCGCCTATTCCTCTCTCTTCGGGGGCTCTTATCATGATGGATCTTCCTGCAGCTATTATTGATTCTTTGCTTATCTTGGCCTACCCGCTTTGGTACTTGATGCCAAAGGGGGAGTGTTAGGCTTATCTTGTTGTAATAGCTGTGAGAAAGGGTAATCTTTGAGACTAAGTGTGATATGCTACATTTTATTTGTGATATGCTGAGGATGTAAAACTTTTATGCTTACTGTTATATTCATGTTTGGTTCATGTTTGGCTTATCTTGTTGTAATAGCTGTGAGAAAGGGTAATCTTTGAGACTAAGTGTGATATGCTACATTTTATTTGTGATATGCTGAGGATGTAAAACTTTTATGCTTACTGTTATATTCATGTTTGGTTCATCCTCATTATTGATGCTCTTGTCATGGTGATTGTTGTGTTCGATATGGCTATGTGATTTGAGTTCTTTTCTTTCTTCAATAGCCATTCGCTTTTCTTATTACATTGTTATGTGAATCACCATGTCATACCGTTTATGCATCACAAATTGATATATTTGATGTTGTCACACACTTAGGCACCCCACGGATTGCAAAATTTAGGGGGAGCTCTTGTTCTTGTGTATGCAACCTTGCTTTCTAATCAAGGTTTGAAATTCATATCCAAAGCATACACTAAGGGGGAGCTTCAACTAAATTTTGGAATTCAAAAGCTTCAATTCTTTCTATCCCTAATTGTAAGCGTAAGTTGGTTGTCATCAATTACCAAAAAGCGGGAGTTTGAAAGTGCATTCGCCCCCAATGTGGGTTTTGGCTAATTAATGACAATCAAATTAGGGACTAACCAGTTTATAAAAGCATGTATGCAGGTGTTAGTCCTTTGAAAGATTTGAAACGTTGAAATCTCGTGAACAAAGCACGTATGATATTTTTGGACATAAAGATGCCTAGCTCAAGTGGTAGTTTAAAATTTCAATTTTAAACTTGAGTTGTAGGTAAGCCGGACTATGAAGAGGGTCACAAAGTAAGTTGGCTAGATGTGGAGAAAAGTGCTCAAATCGACTAACTTTAGTTCGCTTGAGAGACACCGCACAATCACGAACACGTAGAGGGTAATTTCATAAGGTCGGTGGTACCGACCACGGCTTCTCTGCGCAGCACTCAAACACCCTCTCTGTGTTGGTCAAAAATGACCTGGCGGTAGTACCGCCATTACCTCGGTACTACCGCCCGCGGTGGTACCGACGCAAGGTCGGTAGTAACCTGGTTTTGCAACCCTCTCTGTGTAGAGTTGTTTTTGACCTAGCGGTGGTACCACCATTACCTCGGTAGTACCGCCCCCGGTGCTACCGACCCATGGCCGGTAGTTTCCGAGGGACCAAGTCCCTTTGTGAGATGCTCTCTGTTCGCGGCCAATTTGGCCTGGCGGTAGTACCGCCATTACCTCGGTACTACCGCCCGCGGTGGTACCGACATGAGGACGGTGGTTGCTTGTTTGGTCAGATCTGGATTCTTTCGACCGTTGTGAACTGGTCGGTGGTACCGGCCAGGAGTGGTCGGTGGTACCGACCAGTCTCGGGACTGAGGGAGTATAAATGCCTCTCCTCTTCTCTTTCCACGGCGACCCACTCACTCCATACACTTATTGCTGACCTAACTCGAGACAAACACTCTCCAAGCATTGACTCACCCCTCTCTCTCCCCCTTTGCTCCTAGATTCATTCCCTTGCGAGATTTGAGCTAGGGAAGTGAGATTCGAGAGTGGGAAGCATCAATCTTCGACTTGAGCACTTGGTTTCCATCTTGCCGGCTTGCTTTGTGTCTTTTACTCTTGAGCTCTTTGAGCTCTAGCCGGTTAGGTGTTCTTCGTGGTAGCCCGTATTGATTTACTTGTGAGGGCTCCCCGAAGCATTTGTATTACCCTGAGATTTCTAGTAGAGATACTCTCGTAGCCTTTGTGGTTGCTTGAGTGAGGCGAGGAGGTGAAATAGACTCCAACCTTTGTGGTCACCTCAACAACGAGGAAGTAGGCACTCCTTAGTGGATTGGCCGAACCTCGGGATAAATCGCGTGTCCCGTGTGCTTGTTGTTGTTGTCCCTATTTTCTCTACTTCACTTGTTATTGTGTTCTTTGTGTTCTTCCTATCCCTATCTCTTTCTTAGGTTGGGAAGGCTCGATCTACATCAAGGGGAGCAACCAAGGTTTGGTGAGAGTAGATTTACCACATATCATTCTTAGGAAAGTGGGCCAGAAACTTGTATTATCTTCATAGCTTACATTCATCGGATTTGTAGTTTCTTTTAGGATCCCGGTTGTGCCGTTTGTTTGTGTCAGTAGTACCGGTGTTTCATACCCGGTAGTACCTACCCAAACAAACCGGCCTCTCCGGTAGCTATCTAACTACATCTTATAGTTTGTGAAGTTTCAGATAGTTAAAATCACCTATTCACCCCCCCCTCTAGGCTGATTCGGTCCTTTCATACCCCTTATATCTAAGATCCATCTTCCACAGGTGATAGCATCAAAAACTGAACTTTTCCTTACTCTCGGGTGTTATAAAACTAAATAAATATGGCAGGGTGTGTTCTAAGCTCTGACCAAGCAGCCACCATCGCCAGATTTAATAGAACCTGTAGTAAGAGGGTGTTTAGTTGGAGGATGAAAAGTTTTGGGTGTCACATCGAAAGTTGGGGAACTAATTTAGTCTATTAGGAATAGACTAATAAAAAAACAAATTACATATTTTCATCTAGAGATCATGAGATGAATTTATTAAGACTAATTAATTCATCATTACCACATGTTTACTGCACCACAACATTGTTTAAACTTAAAAATCATCTCGCAAAGTTATTGTAATATGTGTAATTAGCTATTTTTTAATCTATATTTAATATTTTATGTATATGTTCATATATTCGATGTGATAGATGGAAAGTTTTTGGGCCGGGACTAGTTCTAGGAAATATTTGGGAAAAGCACTATAGCACTTTCGTTGTTATTTGACAAACTTTGTCCAAATATGGACTAACTAGGCTCAAAAGATTCATCTCGACATGTACATACTAAAGAACAATTAGTTATTTTTTTACCTGCATTAATGCTCCATGCATGCATTTAAAGATTGATGTGACGGGGAATCTTGAAAATTTTGTTGGAATTTGGAGAAACTAAGGGTATGTTTGTTTCCCTGGCAAAATTTTTTTGCAAGTCACATCGAACGTTGCGACACTCGTTTAGCCTATTAAAAATATAGTAATTAAAAAACTAATTTGTCAGCTGGAGACTAATTCACGAGACGAATCTATTAAACTTAATTAGTCCATGATTTGACAATGTGGTGCTACAGTAAACATTCGCTAATGATGGATTAATTTACCTTAATAGATTCATCTCAGTAATTAGTATATGACCCTGTAATTAGTTTTATAATTAGTTGATTTTGAATAGGCTAAACTAGTGCCGCAACGTTCGATGTGACTGGCAAAAAAAAATTTGTCAGAGAAAAGAACACCCCCTAAACACCGATTCTAATGAGTGGTAGTACTGGTAGCATTTCAAAAGAGATACTGTTTCAGATAAGATAATGACAGGACATGGATTGTACTCCATCAGAATTTTGTACTTTTGTCGGATGTGTTAATAGTATGGTCTTGTCAAGAACAAAGGAATCAGATTTGTGCGTAGCATGGTTAACCATGTCCTGAAAGTAAAACCACAGTACACTACTGGTTGTGCACTGACATGTTTAAATACAGGCTACAAGAATGTCATATCAGATGTTACGTACTCCCACCGTCTAAATAAGTGTCGTCGTTGGTGTGCGTGTCACGTGTTTGACTCAATTTGTAGAAAATATGTGCAATATTTATATCTTCAAATAATTGTGTTAAAAAACTAGATGTAAAGATCTTTCCGATGATACTAATTACTTAGCATAAATATTAATATATTTTAATATATAATTGCCGGCAATTTTTTCTCGGGAAGCGAGAACTACACTTATTTAGGGACGGAGGGAGTAGTCGGTTACACTAATAAAAAAATTATAGAATCTATCTGTAAATCATAAGATGATTTTTTTAATCTAATTAATCTATCATTAGTACACGTATTACTATAACACTTTAGTGTTAAATTATAAATTAATTAGGCTTAAAAGATCCGTCTCGTAAATTACATGCAAACTGTGTAGTTACTTATTTTTTAATATATATTTAGTATTTTATACATGTATCCAAAGATTCGATAGAATATGTGTAAAGTTTTTTATTTTAGATCTAAACATGCTTAGCTTGAGATTTCAGAAGTAAATACAAGGGGCAGCATATTTTGGCGTCTATACTGACCACGACCACGAAAGTAGTCCTGAAGTAGAGTCCAAAGAAGAAAGCACCCACTCCGTAAAAAAGAGATGATCTAATAGCAAATCAAAAGATTTGTCATTTGTAACTCAAAGAAAAAAAGATATTGCCAATTGCAACTCAAAAAGAAAGATCAGGAAGGCATGCGTAAGGAGGAAAGCCCTCCTGAATCGCGAGGCCTGGCCAGTGGCTGGGCACCACCAGAAAGGATATACTGTGGAAAGGGCGCTCTTTACCCGTTACCACTACCCGTCACCAGCAGCAGCAGTTCAGCACTGTGTAAGAACACAAGAGGGCAAGAGAAGCTGCGCCAAGCTCACAATGTAGTAATAACTGGTCATCACAGCAGCCAAAGGCACTGTCAGCTTGCACACGCAGTGAAAGGATCACCCACTAAGCACAAGTGGAGATCAACCCACAATGCACAAAAGTTTGCCAGCATGCACCACTCAGGCATGCATTCACCAATCACCAGATGAAGGAGCAATTGAGCATAGCAAATGCAAAGCATGGCCAGCAATAATGAAACAGGCAGCAGCATCCTGGCCCCTGAGGCCTGAGAGAGAAGATGCCACTGCCTATCATGGAAGGGCACAGCACAAGGCCCCAAAAGTTCAACCATGGCAGACAGCTTTGCAGATACCAAGAGCAGGATCATACACAAAAATTACATCAACTTCAGGTGCAATATCAGAGAGGAATAAGTTATTAATAACTATGATAAAACATCATTATCTAGATTTACTTCATTAATTCAACAACTGGTAACAGGGTGATAGGTTCCTTACAGAATGAGCTGTTAAGGATTACATTGGAGTTGAGGGATCAGATCAGATCAGGGTGTTCTAACTCAGCATCAGTTCTGTACTACACACGACAATTAAGGCTACAGGCTAACACTAAGTTTTTACAACAGAAACAAAGCTAACACGACGGTATGCGCCTCTGCCACGACACTGCTGTGGAGGGAGCGGAGGTGAGTTCCATGATGTTGCTCTCTTGAACTCTGAGTCAATCAGTCTAGCTTCACCCATTCAAACCTGCCTGGGAGAGGGCAGTCATTTACAGGATCAAAGTTGTACCTGAAGATTAAGCCGCACATCATACATGTATGTGGTTAGTGCAAGGCATCATCAAGAAAAACAGAATGCATCATCAGAATAAGGAATCAAGAATCGACAAAACAGATTATGCAACTCAGTTGGCTGAATAAATAAGAGGCCCATACTTGTCAATGAAAGCCTGTTGTTGGCGTCGCTGTTCAGCAGCGAAGTACTCATTCATCTCCCTTGCACTTGGGACGTGGTGCACCGGAGGAGCTTTAACCCTGCGGTGGGAAGAGTGACTGGATCTTGTAGTGGATCCGGGAGTGCTGGGAGTGCCAATCATCTCAGAGTTAATCAAGCTGCAGGGCGTCGTCTCCCTGGTACTTCTGCAAGCAACAAGGTTAGTGTATAAATGAAAAATCTGAAGACAATTCCATACAGCAATTCTCTAATCCCAAATGTCAAACCGGACAAATTCTCAAAAGCAAACAAAAAAAAGTCTAAAAACGTAATACAAAACCATTAGTATCATCATCATTTGTGGTCCTGCAAATCTACCATTCCTCTCGATATCTAGCTCAGGTACCATAAAAAGGCTAGCCGACAACCAAGCATCCAGCAAGAGGAAACAACAAAATGGTTAGGACTAGAGAGCCCCAACTCGCAGTCCCATGTGTAGGTAAGGCTCAGTCATGCCCGAGACGATACCGAAGGCAGGCGAACCCCCCAGATCCGAACTGCATGAGGTAGGCCGAGCACCAAACAGTGGCCCAGCAACATACACCTGGCTTGGCTGTGCTCGGAGGTGGCCAGTGATGCAGCATGATTTACACAAACGCACACACTGTTCAGATCATAGTAGTGCACACCTCCACCCTCCAATTACTGCTTTAGGTTGCCATACATGGAGGGCCCAAAGGGATTAGAGGCTCAGCTTTGCTACTGTTCCCTATATGGCCTTTAGCCGGTGCTACCATCAGGCCATTGCTAGAACCGCAAACAGCACGGGTTGGCCAATAGATGGGCGCTCTTGGATAGTAGCATGCCACCCCCACACAGAGAAACCTCAAGTGCCCCGAGATGGCGAACCAAGAACGACAAAAGAGTGGCATGTCCTTCATCTCTCTCATGCGAGCAAGTGCCCCCACAATGGGGGTACTTGGCTGCTCACAGTGCAATGCATGTAGCCTACATGGGGCTAATCGTAGCAGGGCTAAACATGGATTCTGACCTGTTTAGGCATTGAAGAGGACTACTGGTGCAAGAATTTTAGATAAAGTAGGACCAAAAACATTTGCAAACAAAACTCGTGATACTGTCACATTACGTAGAAATTGAATTTGCGCAGCGTTCCCAACCGGGCTCCGTGGCAGGGCGGGCACTGTTTTTCCCCCCCACGGTTAATCGGCGGTCAAAAGCATTTATATAAAAAGCGAGCAAAGCTATGACGCAGTTTCCTGAAATGTTCTTCCATACCCTAGCTCCAGCAAGGATTTTTTTTTAAAAAAAAAACAACTCTAGTATACTAAAGAAGGGGGAGGACTCCCACCACCCTTTCACCTCAAACATTTAATGGCGGTGCCAATTTGGGGCCATGGCCCAGGAAGAGACCTTGCCAGGACAGTCCCGCCAGGACATGCCATTTCCTCGCCTTGCAGAACCCAGAGAGGTGGCAGGCCAGTGGTGAGTGAGACCCAAGGGAGAAATGAGGCTGTGAGGGTGAGACGTGAGAGCAGAGGGCGCTTTTTCGGGGGCGGAACAGAGAAATTTCTTGCGAAAAGTGAGGGCTTTTGATTGGTAAAAAGATTTTGAGAGTCCCCGACTACTAATCTCCTCCCAAGCAAAAGAAACAAGGGCGTGAGTCCATGGGGAAGGGGAAAGAACAAGGGGAAAGGAGACCACTTTTCCCTTCCACTATGGAAAAGTAGGACGCCATGGCTGGCCACTGCAAGAAGCCCCACTAAGCTAGTGGATTAATTGGGCTCTGGTACAAGATTGAGCACAACTGACTCGGTGCTTCAGACAATCAAATCAAGCCAGGGGGGAAAAATTGGGGCTTTTATGGGGTGAAATTGGACGGCGGCAAGCGATTATTGCAAGAATTACACACTAATTTCTCGGACACAAGGCAGCGACAATGCTTTTTTGTGGTATTATAAAATATGGCGATAACATTTGTTTTCAAAAGAGAACGGAAGAGACACCGCCGAAAATTAAGCGGAAGGAGAGCACGGGAAGAATTAGCAAAAGGGGTTTACAAGCGTGTTGGGGAATTTGCATGATTCCCAATTTGAAGCCGAACGCACCGCGCGAAAAAGAAAAAAAAAACACCGAAAACATTCAAATAGAAACGCATAGCGCTAAAATTTCAACTTTATGACACAAAAATCTTGGTACGACACACTGCGGCAATGCCCCTAAGCCGCAATCCGCTAATCCCCAAAAAAACCGAGCAAGCAAACCATGAACGCGGCAGAAAATTGGAAAAAAAAACTCACCTCTCCATGGCCTCCAACTCGAGCATGTTCTCCCCGTACGACGCCTCCGCGTCCTCCTTAGCGGCGACCGCCTTCCTCCTTAGCTCCTTAGCCGGCGGCGGCAGCTTCTCGAGCCTCCGGCTCCTTAGCTCCAGGTACTCGCCGCCAGCGCCCTCCTCTCCCTGCGCCTGCTGCTTCTGCAGGCACTGAAGCGCGAGGGCGCGCGCACGCGTGCGGACTCCGAGCGGAGCGGCGGAGACATCCATGATGGCGACCTCGCCGGAAACCTTGACCTTGCGCATGTACTTGCCCATGGCCTGGTGGGGCTGGGCAAGCTAGGGTTTCAAGGAGGCCCTCGCCGCGTGCACCAAGCGATTCTGTGCGGCGGGGCGGCAGAGCTCAGGGGAGGCGGGGGATTAAATGGTAGGCGGGGCTGGAGCGGTGCACACAGGAGGAAGCCCGGGAATAATGAGGAGGAGGAGAGGGTTGGGACGGTGGGTGTTGCTATTTAGAGGGAGGCTTAGGTATCTGAGAGAGAGAGAGAGAGAGAGAGGACGGATTTTCTTTTAGGCCCTCTTTGTAATATGTATTTGGTATTTGAATTTTTTTTTCTATTTTATTTATGTGTTTTTTCTGAAAATAAACTTATTTCTATAATTTTCGGCTATGATTCTTATAAAATTCCAGCATTTTGAGGATCCTTTATTTTGATTCTAGAAGGAGAAATTAGAGCTTTGTGTTTTCAAGTGGTCTATTTTAGGAGGTATTTTGAATAATATATTCTATTTTTATTTTGTAGATTATACATAAAAATGAGAATATATTTAAATAACCAGTTTAATATTTTCTTGAGATGAGGACTATGAAAGAGTATGTGTTTTACTGTGGAAAGTTATAATAACATACTAAAATGCAAACCAAGTTGAATAATCAAAATAAATTAGTTCTATATGATGACCAAATCGAGGATAAGTCGTTGCATTATTTACGTTGTTTATTTAGAGACTAAATTTATTCGTACGTAAATCAACTAAAAGATACTATGATATTGTTATATATGCATTCCATATTTAGGCTAATGAGTTATAGAAGTTAATAAGGACGGTAAAAATAGAGGGTGCACATTTTTTGTATACCTTTGGTACTAAACTTGCAAATTTTGGTCTTTAATCTAATGATTTATTTATTTGCAATCTTCTTCTTAAGAGAAGTGATGATAGATAATTAGATAAAGGGGTTGTTTTTATAAGTTTTGATATTTTTTATCATGTGAGTATACTTTTATTGTGATTGTATATATTATTAGGACTATTTTGCAAAGCTAGAAATGAAATTCATGTCCACTTCTTGAACTTAGAATGTGACGTATTTATTTATTTATACAATATCCTTTTGGTGTTGTGGCGATTTTGATATTTATTTATATATCTCTTTTACCAAAAAGGGTAGACAATTGAGATATGGTGAAATAGTACACAGTCAGATACTCTTGACTTTTGGCACTCATGATGAATAGGAAAAATAGAAATATATTTAAATTGATGGAAGTTATTGCAAAAGATTTTTTATATTCAAATTTATTGCTCAGGATGAGGATTGTATATATTTTATATTCTTCACCAAGGTAAGCAATGGAGAGATGACAAGGTTGTTTTTTAAAAACATGAGGATGTGATTACATTTTTATCATGATTTTATGTTTGTGTAGGACCATTTAGTAGAAATGTCCTAGTGAAATATATGTGTATTGTTTTAGACTTTTAGACTTCTAATATGTCAAGTTCATTTGCTTTTGAAATATTCTTGCCATAGTCAAGGAAATTCAATATTTATATAGACAATTGTTTTCATATCGTGGTGCACAACTTAGATATTGCGATACAGCATGCACAATGTTTTTTTACTAGGAATGAAAATAGATTAGAATGGAGCGGATAATGTTCCTCCCATATCTTAATTCCTTTTTTGGGGCCGAATTCAGAGCAAAGTGGATATTATACGAATTCGGATGCGAATACAAATATTTTAGGTTGTTGAAAATTGTACGGAATTAGATCAGTGTTGGGGTGAAAGTGTTTTAAGTCATATAATGTGTGCTTACGTGTTATTTTATATAATAAAAAATAATTCATTAAAATCAAAGTCATAAAGCAGCAAAACAACAAAAAATTATCACTATCAACCTACCACTTCGACTTAAGAGCTCATAAAATTAATACGAATTCTCGATTCGGATTTAAGAGTATAAAATAATCGTGTAAAAGTAATAAATATATTCTTTTGATTAACCATCAATCAGACAAATAGAAAATCTCTAGGATTACCATTCCATGTCGTTTGAAAAGATATTTAAATTAGTATATTTAGTTGATGAGTTTTGCTTGTGTTATGTGCTAGACTCCAAAAAATATTCGGATTATCCTATTATAAGCATTGGATAATTCACGTTCAATTAACAAATAATTCATTTCTGCTAGATTTCACCAATCCCACATCCTACACCACATCCGCATATAATTGGATCTGGATTATCCGTACCTGCACGGATATTAAAAATGCTCATCCATATTTTTAAAATTTGGATTTGTTGCATATCGGAGCAGGGGATTATCCATACCACTTTCACCCCTAGTTTTTACACATCTATGAAACATGTGATTTTTCCTTTTCTATGTCAATGATTTATATATTTACAATCTTCTCCTTCACAAAGGGATATGAAATACATGGAGGTGTTTTTCTATTGGTTTTCAATTTTTGTGAGCAAATGAATATGTTTTTATAAGTTTAGGACCATTTTGAAAAATTAGCAATGAATGTGTCTCTTTAGGACCATTTAGTAAAAAATGATCTTTATATGGACAACTTTTATTACATGGAGTGTAGAAGTGAGATACATAGTGAAAGTGGATGTACATTTTTTAAAACAAATATTAGAAAACATGCTACTTTTGCTCCACCAGGACAATGGTTTACACATTATAATTTTCTAAAGAGACTATAGATACAAAGGAATTATTATTTTGCTATTTGATTTTTTTACCATGTGAACCATAATTTCTTTTGATCTTATGTTTGTTCATGACCATTTTGTAACACTAGAAATGTAATTCATATCCACTACTTGGACTTAGGATACATCATTTTCATTTCTACAATATCTTATTGATAGTTGAGGTGATTATGATATCTATTCAGATAGTTTTTTCGATACATAAGGAAAACATAATTGATATATGGTAACATGGGCACCATTCCATCCTTTGAAGTTTGATACTCATCATGAACTCGAGAATGAAAATATAGTTAATTAGTTAAAATCGTAATTATCCTCACAACAAAGTTGAAGATTCTAGAAAGACCGAGAGGGCAACCCATCCACTACACCATAATTTTTAAACAGCGACTGACTTGAAGTTGCTGAAAGGGGTATACAACGATGGACAGTCTGTTGCTAAAGACTATAGCGACGGACCCTGCAATTGCTAATAAAGCTGTCGTTGTATGTATACAACGACGAAGATCATCATCCACAACAGACCATTCAACGATCCAATTTTTAGCCACTGACAATATGCTAGACCTTTTAGGGACCAACAATTTATCGCAATAAGAATTTTTAGCAACTAACTATCAATTGACCTCAATTAAAAAGGTAAAAATAAATAAATTGCATAGATTTTAAATGATATACATAAATAGGAATATTAATCATACTAATTCATTTATATCAAATGAGTGTATACATACTCATGTCACTAGAATAGCTTGTTAACATTAATCAAGTTAAAATACAAGCATATGTAGTTGAATACAAAAGCTAGCAATTGTCATGAGATTCCACAAGCTCATATTGTTCGCCTGTTGAGCAAAAGCCATCATCAAAAAATGATCTAACATAATGATTAAAAGATAGCACCCTCAAGTTCTTAAGTCCAAAAGCTAAAACTATCATGTTTAGCCCAAAAGCAATCAAAGGTAGCATGTAGTACATGTTGACGGAAGTTATAGCATGTTTTACCTTATCAAAATACCGTCAACAGGCCTCAGTTTCAAGAAAAAATAGCATATCATGAGCATATTTATCACTAATAAGTTCCACTTGTACTCTTAGCTTGTGAACTTGTAGGAGATGGCAAAATGAACAAAATGAGGCCAGGTGGGCCCACCAAGGGGGTCGGCCGACCCCACCATTGGGCCACCTCGGCCTTGGTGACATGGCATGATCCAAGAGAAGCATGTTCAAGCCAATATCAACCATTGGATCAAGCATGTGCTTTTGCTCAATGGTGCAAGATGAGAAGCACATGGATTCATGGGTCCACACCGAAAACCAAATGAAACCAACTTCACAAGACTTGCTCCATGACATGTGGGGTCACCAAGGGAGAGAAGAAGGTGGGCCAACCGTGTCATAGGGGGGTCGGCCGACCCCCCCTTAGTGGGACCCAGCAGAACTATTCATCAGGGTGACATCAGCAGCTTTTAGAAGATGTACCCCGGGCCCACATGTCAGGGACAGGGGTCGGCCGACCCCATGGTGACCCTCATCCAGGTCGGTGGCAAAGTGCATGTTTCACACGTGAAGAATATCCAAGCCATTCATCCAAGTCGGTTGTCATGGCGGTGGATCCAAGGGTGAAGAGAGGAGGATCACGCGGATCGCTGACATGGCACCGGAGTAGCCCCTACTCCACCTCCACTATAAATAGAGGCCTTCACCCTCTCATTCAACACACCACAAGGAGGAGCTCTCCACTCTCTCTCAAGATGTAGTACTAGTAGTAGTGCTTGGAGTTAGAGTGAGTCTCTAGTCTTCAGCTCTAGTCTTCCGGGAGGTCTGGTATGGTTCATGTATTCCTTTCTTTCCTTGTAAGACTTGAGTTATTTTATATAGTTATCTTCTCTACTTTGCCTTAGTACTTTACTTTATTGCAACATGACTAGTTATGTTGTAGTGGTTGTTAGCATTGTCATAGTTATGTGATAGCGAGATAATGGTAGTATACCTTTGCGCTGGTTCACCGCCCTTAACCCGGTGCTCTAATCAGTTCCACCGGACATCGGATTAGAGTAGTGAGATGTAGTGTAGACGTGGTGTCTAGACTATACGCTTACCTGTGTCTGCGGCTTACTCCACGGTTTGTTTGTGGTACCTAGTAGGGGTGACAGACCTATCTAGGCTTTGATTCCACCACGTGCGGGCAAGTTATTAAAACGTAGGTCTTCTTGTGCTAGGCGGCTTAGCACCCTTCTCATCCCTTTCTGTTGCTAAGTGGCTTAGTGACCCGAAGTGCAATTGTGTATGAACATTGATCCTGCTTGATATAACTTGTCTTGCTAAGTTAGAACCATGCAAGTAGAGATAGATCTCTGGAAACCTTAGGCTCGCTCGTTGTTCTCCTCGCTCGCTAGACTACTCTTTTATCTTTGGGACCTCTCCTGTGTGTGTCACTGCTCTTATCCTATATATCACTTACCCCCACTCTGGTTTAGTTGGTATATTAGTTAGTGGATACATGCTAGTTAGTTATCACATTCTTTAACCATTGCTTCCCTGTGGATAAATACGATACCCTGGAATACTCCTGGGTGAAATGCTACAACGGTATGTTATGTGCGCTTGCGGAATTATCCAATAGACATAAGAAATACCAACAAACATTTCTAGCACCGTTGCTGGGGATAGATTCAAACTCTATTCTTAGTAGCGACACTAAGAAGTGTCAACAAGCATTTCTGGCGCCGTTGCCGGGGAAGCAATTGGCAAAAGATTTTGATACTAACATTGATGTCTACTAATCTATGTTACCACTAGCTATTGTGGGATTACCATTATTCTGTTCAGTGTGGAATAAACAGGACATCAACCGTCTCGACCTTCCAGTGTTTTTTCCCCAAGATAAAAAAAAGAAAAAAAATCAAGGAGCCTAGGATGCTTGATCATTGATGAACCATCAACACCTTGGCCTTGCCATATCACAGGTGAGTATATGTATACATTCTAACCCTGTGTAGAAATGAAGAGAAGGTCACTATCAAAGACAAAATGATATCATCATGTGACGGAACAAAAGCACTCGCAATCATGTCTCAGATTGTGGGAGTCTTTCAAGGTATGTGAGACCCTACCGACAGGCAACCTTGAGTTATCCTTTTATTTATTTCATACCACTGCATGTTTGCTTGAATCATCATATATTGCTTTCTTTGGCTATGCCTACAAATTCATGCATATCATTCATTTAAATTGATTACATTTCCTTTCCAAAACCATAACATGTTTGTTTAATTACATTCATCCATCTCATTTGCATTTTTTCATAAAAAATATAAAAAAATGATCCTATGCTTCATCTTTTATGCTCAGACGTACTATTCAATGGATCTTGCGTAGTCCTTCTTGTTTCCTTTTTCTATTCTATGTATGCTTTGGTTTTGGATTACTTCACGAGTATACTCCCAAAGGCTTTTAAATTAAGCATGGTGCTTAGGTTAACTAGCCTTCCTTGATCAAATTAAGCATGGTACCTAGTTTGATTATTGAACTAAAAATTACTTGTATAGAATTTGGATGTACATTTGGACTAACCCCTGCAGGAAAACATCAAAATTTCGGTGGGTAAGTCATGAGATCATTCTTGGAGATGAAGCCAGGCTTGAGATTGAAATCAATGGTGAAATTCCTACTCATTGGCTCTCAAAACTAAGAGCCCTTGCCGATTGGTAATTCGGTATGTATCCACATTTGATTCTCCATTGCTCTCTTACTTTGCCTTTCCACTTTGGGTTGTCATGTTTGAATTTTCAAGAACCCAACTTTCTTTTTTGCATAAAACTTTGAGAAAAGCTTTCACAAAGATTTTGAGAGTTTTTGGGTACATGAAGGGGTCGCCCGACCCCCATTGCACCCATTCAGTGCTCCTCTTGCTTTTTGTGACACAAACCTTATGGTGGGAGCATGGTGCAAGTTTGGAAGTGATAGGGGTGGCAGCTTGGTCGGCCGACCCCATATCCTTGCCATTCCTTGTCACACTTCACCCATGTGATCTTGTCTAGCATTAGGCTGGTTCTGCACTTAAATTTGTGGGAGAAGCAGGAAGAGGGGGGGTCGGCCGACCTCCCTATGACTCATCCACCACATCTCCCATTGTGGCTATGAAAGAGCATGCTTGGTATCTCATTTTTCATTGCATCAATTCTCTAAATTTTCCTCTTGCTCTTGAGCCATCTCTTTCTCTCTCAAGTTTTGAGTGCTAGCTTCTCTTGAGTTTGTAAAAGGAAAAGAGAAAAAGTAGTTGACATCTTCTGGTTTCCATTTGCCAAGCTTGATTTGATCTCTCATGATTCACCTAGAATGTATGTGGAGGTTTCAAAACCCACAACATTGATGTGTGGGGTCAACCATGACCCACAAGAACAATCAACTCGGATGCTAACCGCTAACGTTAATCCTCTGCTTCCAAGTTGTGTTTTCTTTCTCTCTTGTTGCAAGAATCCTGATATACTCAAGAAGGTGCAACAAGTGGAAAGCAAAAGTTCATCAAGATGTACGAAGAGTGACTCACAAGGCTCACACATGGAGGATCAACTCATTACATCAAGGTATGATGCTTAGGCTTAACCAAGAATGTTGCAAATGAAGGTTCTGCCACATGCACTCACCTGCATGTGTGACATGAACCCTTTACACAAGCCAGGTATGGATAATGACTTTGAAAATGGATTAAGAATCTTTCTATCATGCTAAAACTGGGCAACTTAATTATGAATATCACCAATCCATTGACATTCATGATCCTACCTTGTATCTCATGCTTTGTTGGGTGCTCATGATCTATGCCTAAAGATGTGTGAGAACCTTAAAAATGATGAACTAATAATGTTTTATCCTCTGCTAAAAATAATATGTGTCTTGCCTTTAGTTGCATATAAATTTGTGACAAGATGTCTCCCATGAAATAGGCTCTTCGGAGCAGTCTTTCCTTGTCTCTAGAGCTTCTTGTTCTCTATCCTTGCAAGTTATGCCTTTGTGCTCTATGTACCTACACCTAGAAGGTTGACAATATAAAGACACTTTATTCACACATGCTTAAAATGGACCAAACTAGTCTTTGTTTATGCTTCACCATGATTGTATAACCAAACAACCACTCCCGTGTGAGAGGTATTGGTTGTATAAATCATGGGGACTAACCATTGACATGGAGAGTGTGGAAAGGTGTACAAGTGCAGGTATGGTGATAGAAGTAAGGCCATGGTGCAATCCAAGTCATAACTTCAACACCATGTCACATTGAAAAGAGAAAGCTTGGGGGAGGAGCCCCTCCCCCACTAACTATGGCAACACAAGAGCATTGACGAGAACAAGCTTGGGGGAGGAGCCCCTCCCCTGCCAAGGTAAGTATTTTTATCCCTTTACTTTTGTTTTATTACATGTAACAAAAATTTGAATAAATGAATAAACAGACCTCCTGTTGATATTGCTTCATGAACATCCCATCCTTCCTATCTTGAAAATGATGACTAGTTGCCTTGCTAATGTTTCTCTAGTGCCTAGTTTACAACTTAGTATTTCTCTAAGTATGGATTACTTAGCTCATTTAAACCATCATGAACCTGAAACCTTTGTGGGTTGCAAGTGCTAAAACTAAGTCTAAGTTGTTGAGAGACATGATATAGTGAGACAAGAGCTACTATAATATTGTTCTAAGCATGATAGATTACCGGAGAATTTATTCTTAAAATGATCAAAATCTTAATTGTTCCTCAATGGTGATAAATTCCTACCACAACCATATATGCTTTACATGTTTACAAACCTTCTACATAGGCTATTTGCTTTGTATTGAGTGTTGTCGAGTCTTGTTGACCCTTGTTAAGAGACTTTTCATGCTCCTAAGATCAAGATCACGTACACACCTCATATACATGCTGCTTCTACACTGGAAGTACGCAAAAACATGCCTTTCATTTCCACCAAATAGGTTGCTTCATACTCCAAGTGTTAGGAAATCTCTCTCAATTATTTAGTAGATGAGACTCAAAAGGCTAGGAAAAATAAAGATGAAAAAAAGATGGACAAGTGAAAGTCCATGAAAAAAAACAAAAAAAATGCTAGCCATGTCTCATTAGAAAAGAGAGAAAAAGAAAAAGAAAATAGAGAGATAGATCTTATCAAATAAAGAAGCAATCTAGTCCATCATACACCACACACTTGCACATCTTGATTTGGGAGTATGACACTTCTCTTCAAGGATCTGAGCTTTGACTTCGCAACAAAATGCAAGTAAGTATGCCATCTTCTTTCATCTCTACCTTGAGCTACACATAAGCCTGTTTAGAAGTAGGATGAAATAAAGAAGGCAACACTTATCATATGCCTTGGTGAGGAATCATACACCATTTGAGCGACATGAGAGAACCATATGAGGAACATTAAGTCTTTCTTTTGAAAAATATTGCAAAACCTCCGGTATGAAACTTGCTAAAAACAAGAAAGTTAGTGCTCAAGTCAAACTGTTCTATCTTTCAACCACCTAAGACAAAGGAAGAGCCATAAGCCCCATAGAGTACTAAGGTAATATGGGTGATTTACATAGCTAATTTTTCCATTCAAAGAGAAGAACTTTGTTGTGCACATGGTACTCTTGAAATGTGATGCATAGCAACAATACTGATCCACCGAGGCCAAGTTTGATTGTTTGCTCGGGACGAGCAAAGGTTAAGCTTGGGGGATCTTGTTGACGGAAGTTATAGCATGTTTTACTTTATAAAAATACCGTCAATAAGCCTCAGTTTCAAGGAAGAATAGCATATCATGAGCATATTTATCACTAATAAGTTCCACTTGTACTCTTAGCTTGTGAACTTGTAGGAGATGGCAAAATGAACAAAATGAGGCCAGGTGGGCCCACCAAGGGGGTCGGCCGACCCCACCATTGGGCCACCTCGGCCATGGTGACATGGCATGATCCAAGAGAAGCATGTTCAAGCCAATATCAACCATTGGATCAAGCATGTGCTTTTGCTCTATGGTGCAAGATGAGAAGCACATGGATTCATGGGTCCACACCGAAAACCAAATGAAACCAACTTCACAAGACTTGCTCCATGACATGTGGGGTCACCAAGGGAGAGAAGAAGGTGGGCCAGCCGTGTCATATGGGGGTCGGCCGACCCCCCTTGGTGGGACCCAGCATAACTATTCATCAGGGTGACATCAACACCTTCTAGAAGATGTACCTCGGGCCCACATGTCAGGGACAGGGGTCGGCCGACCCCATGGTGACCCTCATCCAGGTCGGTGGCAAAGTGCATGTTTCACACGTGAAGAATATCCAAGCCATTCATCCAAGTCGGTTGTCATGGCAGTGGATCCAAGGGTGAAGAGAGGAGGATCACGCGGATCGCTGACATGGCACCGGAGTAGCCCCTACTCCACCTCCACTATAAATAGAGGCCTTCACCCTCTCATTCAACACACCACAAGGAGGAGCTCTCCACTCTCTCTCAAGATGTAGTACTAGTAGTAGTGCTTGGAGTTAGAGTGAGTCTCTGGTCTTCAGCTCTAGTCTTCCGGGAGGTCTGGTATGGTTCATGTATTCCTTTCTTTCCTTGTAAGACTTGAGTTATTTTATATAGTTATCTTCTCTACTTTGCCTTAGTACTTTACTTTATTGCAACATGACTAGTTATGTTGTAGTGGTTGTTAGCATTGTCATAGTTATGTGATAGCGAGATAATGATAGTATACCTTTGCGCTGGTTCACCGCCCTTAACCCGGTGCTCTAATCAGTTCCACCGGACGTCGGATTAGAGTAGTGAGATGTAGTGTAGACGTGGTGTCTAGACTATACGCTTACCTGTGTCTGCGGCTTACTCCACGGTTTGTTTGTGGTACCTAGTAGGGGTGACAGACCTATCTAGGCTTTGATTCCACCACGTGCGGGCAAGTTATTAAAACGTAGGTCTTCTTGTGCTAGGCGGCTTAGCACCCTTCTCATCCCTTTCTGTTGCTAAGTGGCTTAGTGACCCGAAGTGCAATTGTGTATGAACATTGATCCTGCTTGATATAACTTGTCTTGCTAAGTTAGAACCATGCAAGTAGAGATAGATCTCTGGAAACCTTAGGCTCGCTCGTTGTTCTCCTCGCTCGCTAGACTACTCTTTTATCTTTGGGACCTCTCCTGTGTGTGTCACTGCTCTTATCCTATATATCACTTACCCCCACTCTGGTTTAGTTGGTATATTAGTTAGCGGATACATGCTAGTTAGTTATCACATTCTTTAACCATTGCTTCCCTGTGGATAAATACGATACCCTGGAATACTCCTGGGTGAAATGCTACAACGGTATGTTCTTTGCACTTGCGGAATTATCCAATAGACATAAGAAATACCAACAAACATTTCTAGCACCATTGCTGGGGATAGATTCAAACTCTATTCTTAGTAGCGACACTAAGAAGTGTCAACAGTACACCATAAGATAATTTAATGGCTTCCTATCTATAAGTCGCTACTAACCTCATGAAGAAACTACAACAAATTTTCTCCCAGCTCTTCGTAAATAGTTGATGGTTCGTACTCTTGCCATATGGCACAAGCAACTGAAGTGTTGTGAAATTGTCACCCAACTTGTGGCTTGTCATACAAGGTGCCTGCACAAAGCAAACTAGAAAAGAAAAACAATTCAGAATTAGAAAAGAAAAACAATTCAGAGTCTAGAACGTTCAAGTAATGTTGATGTCCATGATCCAGGAGGAGGCGCTTCTTACCTCAGCCCTTGTACTATTGGTTTTGGATTGCATCAAATATCATGCTATGGACCTGTTGACACCATATTTTGGCAGGCCAAGTTTATACTTGTGATGCCAAATATCAGAGTTGTAAGAGCGGGTTTGGGATTGGCTAATCCGAAGAAAGGGCAACCGAAGAAGATGATATCGACAAATCTGCTCAAGGTCAGACAAGGGGCCAAAAGACGTGTCAGATGCATAGTTCTGGCCAGCAGAGATCTACAGCTGATGATGGAGCTGATCGTGTCAGACTCTATAAAAAGGAAAGAATAGAGTCAACTAATCTCTTAATAGATCAGTACATTTTGTAATAAGAGTTTGTATTCGAATAAGACTTGTGCCGAGTCTCAGGGTATAAATATAGGCACATATGTAACGATAGAAGGACAATCAATCAAACAATACAATTACATCTTTTTGGCTCCGACCAACGCCAAACCTTAGGAGTAGGAGTAGAGTAGATTCTGGCGAGATCTTCAAACAAGTAGGGATGCATCGATTAGGTCTGATCTCCGGTTTGCATGTAAATATTGTCATGGTTTATATCGTATTTGCAAGGCTGCATGGGTTAGGTCCAAGCTCATGCAAATCTGGTGTAAGTTAGTTATTGATTTATATTTAGCTTGTAAGGCTGCATTGGTTAGGTCCAACCTCGTACAAGCTCGGTATAAGCTAGTTATCGGCTCTGCTAGATCAACAATCTAGTAGATTCATTAAGGTATCGATATTGTCTGTGTTTATTTGTTATTTTTGCAACAATATCATTGCGCATAACAGATCTAGCTCTGAGCTTTCGCTAAAAATCTTCCTCAGCAAGCCTCTGTTTTGTTATATTCGGAGCATACCGAATACAAGCTTGTATCAGCTGATCTGTCGATCTTGGTTATTACATGTTGTGCGTTCAAGCTATCTGACTGCTTAGAAAAAGGTAGAGGGTTAAAGTAGATCTAATCCGGTTTCACACGTTAAGGTTGTATCCTTGTACCCCACCGTCGCTCTAGCCTTAGATTTATCGGTAAACAGGACAGATAAGTCTGTTCGTGCTTCATGGACCCCTTATCGGCTAAATAGCTTATACCGGCTAAATAGCTGATACGGTTGCGCTTTCACCGGTAACGTGCATGCATGGCTGGATCCGCTGTTGATTGATCTTTTATACTCATTTTATATACTTAGAACACACCGTTATTAAGGCTATCATCCCTGGGATCCCCACTGTTAGCTATGTTCTAAATATATCTAGCGAGTGTACGAGATCGATTAATGCTTTGATGGTAATGCATGCATGTTACATATCTTAATGATTTGTTTGTCAAGTGCTTATCAACTAATCCAGATCGGCTAACTGAGTTATTTTGACCGTATACATATGAATTGGTCGTTCTATCATTAGTCCTTATTTGATGCACCTTTCATACTGCATAGGAGTTGACTCTCTAGTCAATTTCCTTTGATTATCGGCTATCTTAGAGCCATACACTATGGAACTATCTGGAACAAAGTCGGCAGGTTCCACAATTTAACGTTTTTATCTTTTTCTTATCAATTGCATGGTCAAATTGTTTGGCATACCTTCGGTCCGTCTACACCCGATCTGGTCCGTCCATTTGAGGCTTAGGAAATCTCGAGGTTCTCCTACTTCACGACCCGCAAGAGCCTCCAGGTGTGTTGTGCGCAAACCACATTTTTACATCAACACATCTTTTGGCACGCCTGGTGGGACCACAATCGCCATCATGCGTGAAAGCAGTAATTAAACCGTCCTCAACGTGACCATGAATGAACTCCTTGAAGAATGATGTAAGATGATAGAAGCAATGAATAAGGAATTTCAGGATAAATGCTTATTGACATATGTCAGGGATCATGATGAGAAGGTTTACCAGAAGAACTATTTGCCTAGAGTACTCCTTGATGGACAATCTGACCCGAATGATGTCGCTGCCCACAACGCAATGTATGAGACTATCTCCAAGGCTATGAGCACAACGCATGCAAATCACAATGATATTTTCTTAAGGAGTCAGACCAATTCCATGAAAGAAGCTCTGAATCAAAGTTCGGGGTTCAAACGACCAATATACTCACATCCGAACAATGGAACAATTGAAGCTATTGCAACAAATGTTACATCGCCAGGTAATGGTGGTCATACATCAGCAGGACTTCCAAATCAACAAGGAGGAGTAGACGTACCTCTATGCCACAATGCTTAACCACAGCGGGCAATGGCGTTCGCTGCGGTGCTAAGGCCACAGTTAATCGTGGCAAGTACCGCAGCGGGCGCCCTTGCCCGCTGCGGTAAATGCATTAACCGCAGTGGGCAACATAAAGCGCCCGCTGCGGTTAATCAGATTTACCGCAGCGGGCACGTAAGGATGCCATCGTGGTTAATCATTTAAAAAAACAGAAAAGCCCTGGACAGACCCGCTGAGCCCATCCACGGGCCTGTCGAGCCCATCCAAAGCTGCATCACCGCCACCGCCGGATCCGGTGGATCCACCGCTGGATCCAGTCGGTCCACCACCGGATCTGGCCTCCATGGGGTGGATCCAGCCGCCACGGGGTGGATCCGGACCATCGAGAAGCTGAGCCCCACCGCGGACCATCCCACGATGGTGAGCCCCATGCAGTTGACGAACATGAGCATGACGTTGAAGGAGATGATGAAGGGGAAGATGAGGAAGCGCAGCAGCACGTACGACGAGCCCGCCACCGGCTCCACGCCGTAGCCCCCCCGCACAACCTCGAAGAAGATGAGGAAGATGAGTGGTACCAAGGACAGCTTGTGGCGGCCGCCAGACCCGGCCCCGGCCCCAACTCCGTCGTTGCCGCCATCTTCGGGCGCTGCCACCGCCAAGGCGTCGCACGACGATGTTCTTGTCCTTGGCGTCCCCCTCGACTCTGAGATGGGCGTCGCGAGTCATGTCGTTGTCATTCGTGAGGAGGGTGTGAGCACAGAAGAAGGTGTTGACGGTCCTTACAGTCAATATTATACCATCAACTAATGCATAGAATGATATGAAATGAACCATAAAGCATAGTTGTAGGGTTTGATTGTAACAAGTTCCACGAGTTGTGTTGTTCTCACTAGTTTTGCAGGGTTATCAATATTTCACCATATAAAAGTATCTCAAGTGATGAATCAGAGCACACCTTTGCGATGAGCTCGTCGAGACGATCGAAACGAACATATGATTTACTATATTTGGAGTCCCGGAGCAAGAGTCCTAGTTGGATACAATTTGGAAGCTTCTAGAACAACCTGGAGTGATCACCAAGCAACATAATTCAGGGGCTAAACTGATAGATTCAACAGCTTTGGTGAATTACTGTCTTCCAGGGACTTTTCTAGCAGATGGAAAGAGGTAGAATCCTATTCCAGCACGATGAATCGCGCAAACAGATGGCAAGTCGCGTTAGGGCAACAAGGGAGGTTCCAGAAGACACCACGTCGAAGGAGGGACGGGGTGGCCACCAGGTGGGGACGGCCAGCCCCACCCCTAGGCCGGCCGGCCTGGGCTAGGACCAACCTCGGCCCATCTTCGCAGAGCGTGCCCTAATCGACCTCCTCAACGCATCTCAACCCTTGTTCAAGGTCGGTTTGATCCGAGGGCTGCAGTTCATCCTTAGGGGCTATAAAACCAGACCCAGACCCCCCTGGGGAGGCATCTCCATCTTCGTCTTCATTATTCATCTACATATCAGAAACTCGGTTCCAAGTAGAAGTAGAGATCCCTCTAGTTGATTTAGATCTAGTTCTAGTTCTTCTTCTAGTTCTAGTTCTAGTTCTAGTTCTAGTTCTAGTTCATCTAGTTGTAGAGAGTTATCCAAAGATTAAAATTAGAAGAGAAAGAGAGAGGTATTAGAGGAGGATTAGAAGGAGCTCCGGCCTGTTGGATCTACTTCTTCAGCTTGTACCTGCGGATTCAAGTTCGTCAAGAGCTTGGATTAGGATATTCTTCGGCCATCATCTTCTAATTATCAGTAAGCGTTCTTGTTCTTATTATTCTTCTGGCTTGCAACTCTAATTAGAGTACTCTAATCTAGTCATTCTAGAATTAGAGGAGTCGTCGTCGTGTAAGCATGGTGCTTAGACTAGATTACTTGCATAGTGTACCCTATATTCCGGATCGGTGGTAGCTCGCGGGTGTGACTCTTATAGGCCTATTGAATCTTCCATAGTCCACCTCCCGTCTATAGGACTAGCAGGAGTATATTACTTGGGAATCGCCATACTCTGGTTGTGGTCTCCCAACGTAATCCACAGTAGAATAATAATCGCATAGCTTTCTGAGGTTAGAGCTGGAAACCCTAGTTATCCCCGTTATCTTTTGTGTTCCTATCTTTGTTAGTGCTCAATGTTTAAACAATATAATTAAGACAAAAATAAAAAAGAGCCGGAGTCCCGTGGCCCTTCGCGACCCGCTCCCCGCCGCCGTCCGTCGCTCCTTCGCTCCGTCGCCGTCCTCCGTTGGTCCCCCTCTCTCCTCCCTTCGGCCTATGCCGGAGGTTGGAGAGAGTGGGGATCCATCGCTTTTGATACTTTTTCCTAATAGATCAAATTTTTAGGGTTTGAGTCTCTCCATGCCAAGTATTGTGGTATTGGAGATTTATCTCCTTCTTCTCCTCTTCGGCGACGGAGAAGGGGAAGGATGGAATTGTCTTCTCCATGGCGGCTTCGTTGAATATGGGGACGACAACTTCGGCGTCAGCATCTTCACCAGCATGACGACATGGAGATTTTTGTTTCTAGACGACGGCATCAAGGCAGAGATGATGTCGTCGTCATGGAATAATTTTCTCCGGTCTTTTCTCTGTTTTGTTGTGGTTAGATCTGGCCACAATGAAGGACTAGGGAGAATAAGTTTCAGATCAGTCTTCTTCACTCTTCGGTGGCAGAAAGAAGAAGAAGGAAGACACGAGAAAGAAGAAGTTTCTCAACTCCACCTGCAGGAATGTTGGCCGTCCGTTGGGCATCTATTGTCTGGCCTAAAACAATTGTTGCCGAGTATTTGCCTGTGCGGTCATCCATATGAAGCGTCAAATAGGTTTGGATTTAAGAGTTTGAGCTATTCACAGTGTGGGTACAATATAGATGAAAATCAGTTTCTGGATATATGTTTTTTCTAGAATACTTGTAATGTGATGATGTACCCAGCTATATTTTAATACAATTCTTCTTTCGTCTCAAAAAAATAGAATTAAGACAAACATCTGTTCCTTTGGGTTCGATATAAAACTGGGTCTACACATCCGGTGAAGTGCGGGTATCTAATTTGTGCGCTTGTAGATTTATTTCTAGTGTTCTGATAACATACCTAAGCATTACTAGTGTCGTTGCCAAGGGCGACTTTGGTAGCGACGGTAGTAAGTGTCAACAAGCATTTCTGGTGCCGTTGTCGGAGAACGGTCTACAGTTGATCTTAAAGTCTGCTTAAGCTTGTAATCATACTTTTATCTTTTCCTTTTTGTCCCAGTCTTTTCATCATTTTTGTGTTCATTCTTATGAATGTTATTTTTAATTTCACTCTTATCTACCACTACCCCATGAGCGCAAGCTATAACCAGAAGAATCTTTAATCCAATCATAATACCTGGGTATTAGCTATGCCTACCTTTCCGCTGCACTTCCTTGTGTGATGAGCATAGAAATATAATTGTGAAATTATTCCTTCGGGTATTCTTGTCACTAACCTTTCTAGGTCTGGAGCAGAAAAGAACGAAGGAACAACAAACACAAGGTATGCCCAACCAATCACCATGTAACATTAAATTACATTCATCCAATCTTGATTCTTTGCAAAATCCAAGCTTAGGGAATAGACTTTCTAAGAGCATCTCTTGCCATGTGTCGGATACATAGAAAAGGGGTACCCCATACCTCGATCAAGAAATAACAAAACCAGCGCCAAGAAGGTAGACATCACTACTTGGCCCGCCAAGCCAAAAAGCCCAACAAGAGGGAGTGGTCCGCTGCGGCCCAACAATCTTAGCGTTTCGCTCGAGCCCTCCAAGCCAGGCCTCGAGCGAACGCACATTCTCCGTGTTACCCGAGCCCTCCGAGCCAGGCCTCGGGCGAACGCTTGATCTCCGCCCCGCATGAGCCCTCCGCATCAAACCTTAGACGAACGCCTCACCATATATCCTCGACCCTCCACACAAAGGGGTCGAGCCCTAACCACAAAGACTTCCTAGCGAAGGAAGCAAGCCTTAATCGCACCATACCTACCACTTGTACGACCCTAGTAGAAGCATTAAATGCACTCCACCTGCTCTAGTCTAACTCATATGGCTACAACAAGCACCACATTGGGTCGTACCACGGTTAAATCAAACTTTTACCGCTCATCCCCGGGAAACAAGCACGTCGCACAGAACAATCGCCCCATGCCGCGCACTGTACCTCTCCAGGGCACCCCTCGAGGTATGTTCGTCACCACGTCCCAAGCATGGCCCAGAGCTCGACCCCCTCCGCGCAGCCTCAGATCCAATCGCGCAGGCCTCGACCCTGCCCTCGAGAACGACTCCGCCAGGATCAGTCAGCGTTCCAACAACTCCCGATGTGACATCTTCACACACGTCGGCGTATGAGTTTCGTCCTTCCGCGACATCGCCGAGCACATCGCCACAGGCCAAGCATGTCTCCACAGCAGCGTCGACATGACCGGCATCATCATCACTAGACGTCATCACCTACGACAGCCCTAGAACTATGTAACCATGTGCCTCCTCTTCGCCTATAAAAGGGGACGCCAGGGCTTAGGATGGGGAGTTTTCCTTCAAGTTCCCACAAGATCTCAAGTTCACCGCGATAGCCTAGGGCCCCAGAGTTAGTTCTCTGGTTCTAGCTCCTTCCTCCATTTTCCACTTCTCTCTCGTTCACGCTTGTATTCGCCCCTGTACAAGCACCCCGGTGCAAGATAATATAACCTCTCTCCCCACGCTGGACGTAGGGCCTTCTCTTGCCCGAACCAGGATAAACCGCTTATAGACTTCTTGTATCACCATCCGGATCAGGGAACACGCACACGCAAATTCACTCGCCGGTGTAGACTCCCGGGTCCAAAACACCGACAGTTGGCGCGCCAGGTAGGGGCAGCGCGTGTCTCTAACGACTTCCCGCCGTTTGTTTCCGGATGGTAGATTCTGCGCCTCCGCTCCCTCGCGGCACGATGATGTGTTTCAGGAACCTAAAGTTCATGGCTCTAGGCAGCGGCTATGACATGGCCCTTCTCCCGCCTGCACTACCCCTCGCGACTGAGACTCCTCGACACCAGCCCGGACGTATCAGACGCCCGGAACGTCGTTCCCATCGCGCCCCTCAGGGGCGTTGGGTGCCGATCGCACCTAGTTCCTCCGCGCGGACCAAGGTCGTCCCACCACGTTCCACTGGAGCTTCCCGTCCGGCCGATCCGACGAAACCCTCCGTAAGGGGTTTGGCTAGGACGGGCCAGGCCGATCAGGGAACGTCGATGGATCTTCCGTAAACCCCGACGGCGAGTGCTGCGATACCACCACCGGTGGAAGTGCCGGACCTACCAGCACATACAGCCAGGGCGGCGCCATCTTCATACCTCTACGGTCTCGACAATGCCGCTCAAGCCTACACCACGATGGTGAGCACTCGCTTCGACGACGCCACGAATCTCCCGGGGAATCACCTGGGGCTAACCATCAACCCTGAGAAAACGCCGACGACGCCCGCGAGTGCCGAGATCGCCGACGACGATGACACATGGGCAAACGCAGATTCTTTCAGGCTCCATGACGCCGAGGCGTTACGCCGCTTTCTAGCGATCAGCAACTACTGCTTCGACTACTTCGATGCTGACGAGGACGACCTCCTCGACGACGATGACGATGACGACTACGATCCCAGGAGGGTATGCTTCCACATTGAGTGTGCTGGGGTCACCACCTCAGATAACGGGACACATAACCTCGACGCGGCCGCCGCAGCAGCCTCGGCGGCAGCAGAGGGAACACCTCTAGCACGAGGAAACGGGCCACAAGATCTCGTCGATCCAGCCGGCCTGCAAGACGAGCAGGACACACAGATCGCACAAATTCGGGAAATGAAGGCCAAGCTCGACGAGGACCGCCGGTGGTTGGACCAGTTCGAGCAAGCCCTTCAGCGAAGCCGCGCCCCGCCGCGCGGTGAAGGCGCTCGAAGTAGGGCTCGAGATGTCCAACGACAGATCATCAAAGATGAGGTGCCCGAGCTTCCCGCCAACTACTTCCCTCGAGTAGGGCAAAATGTTATAGCTGCGACCAGGGGCGAAGCTAGAACATATCAGATGGGTGTGCCTTTCTCTTATAGTTATGAAATTTTAGTCTACAATCATGGTGAAAATCTGTTTTTAATAATGATTTTTCAAAATTTTGTGGGTGCCTGGGCACCCACAACTTACTACGTAGCTCCGCCCCTGGCTGCGACCATGCTGCTGCGAAACATGCCCGAGCCATCGACCCCCGAAGGTCGACGCATTCAGGACAAGATGAAAAACCTTCTCCAAGCCGTAGTCGTGCAACAAGCCGAGAGTTCGGCCTCGAAACGTCGAGGGGCAGCCTCGGAATGACCAATCGAGCCCCCCACAACGAAAGAGAGGCCTCGGTTCACCAGCCCATTGCCCATCGAGCTAAGAACATTCGAGACCGCATCATCGATCCACGCGAACAGCGCGATCTGAACGATGCCTGCCACGACATCCTCAGGGGGCGGCATCGCAAGGACAAGGGAGCCGAGGAGCGGGGCATTACCGCCTATCGAGGGGGACGTTATGACAGCGACGAAGACCGCATCGCACCCGAGCCACCTGGCCCTCGAGTCTTCAGTAGGGCCATCCGCAGCACGCCGGTGCCAGAGCCGTTCTGTCTCCTCACGAGCCTCGTCAAATACAACGGCAAAACTGAGCCCAAGCTCTGGTTAGCCGATTTCTTCCTGGCTTGTCAGCTGGGTGGGGCTCGGGGCGACGACCGAGCCATCATCCGCCAACTGCCGCTCTTCCTCTCCGACCCCGCCAGAAGATGGCTCGAGGCACTCCCTCCCGGCCAGATCCGAAATTGGGCTGACCTAGTTTGGGTCTTCAAAGGAAATTTCAAGGGAACTTACATCCGCCCAGGCAACTCATGGGACCTAAGCCGATGCAAGGAGCAGGCCAACGAGTCTCTCCGCGATTATGCACGACGCTTCTCCAAGCAGTGCACGGAGCTCCCGCACATCACCGACCACGACGTGATCATGGCATTCGAATCTGGCACCACATGCAAGAACTTGGTCCGCGAACTAGGACGTAACCATCCTAGAACAGTCAACGAGTTAATGGACGTAGTCGCAAACTACGCGGCCAGTGACGAAGCGGTCAGAGCATTCTTCGACGAAGCAGGCGAGAAGGGCAAAGCACGGGCCGCAGACGGTGAGGGCTTGAGCAAGGGACCAAAAAGGGCATCGACAATAACAACAAAAAGAAGAAGAGGAAAGGCCAACATGCCAGGCATGAGGTCGAGGAGGATGATCTCGTCGCCGCAGCCGAAAGAAAGAAGCCTCGAGGGCCCCCCGGCGGGGGCGCCTTCGACAAAATGCTGAAAGAACCCTGCCCCTTTCACCAAGGAGTGGTAAACCATACACTCAAGGACTGCCGCATGCTCAAAAGGCATTATGACATCACCGACGTCAAGAAGGACGACAGGAAGAAAGGCAAGGATGGCAACAAGAGCGCAGAGGAGGAGCCCGAGGGGTTCCCAGAGGTCTACGATTGCTACATGATCTATGGGGGCCCCTCGACCAAGCTCAGTCCTGAGCAACGCAAGAAGGAACGTCGGGAGATCCTCTCCGCCCAGATCGCAGCCCCCCGGTACCTCCATTGGTCTAATGAGCCCATCATGTTCAACCGTGATGACCATCCGGATCGCGTCATCAACCCAGGGGCCTATCCACTTGTCGTTGACCCCGTAATCCTCAACACCCGTCTTACGAAAGTACTCATGGACGGAGGCAGCAGCCTCAACATTCTCTACGCCGATACCCTCGGGCTCCTTGGTGTCAAGGAGTCACAACTCTAGCCAAGCGCCGGGGGTTTTCACGGAGTCGTACCAGGGAAAAAGGCGCTACCCATCAGGCGCGTTAACCTCCCGGTTTGCTTTGGCTCCCCTTCGAACTTCGGGCGAGAAACCCTCACCTTCGAGGTGGTTGGGTTTCCAGGTACATATCACGCCATCATTGGCAGACCCGACTACGCCCGATTCATGGCAGTCCCCAACTACACTTACCTGAAGATGAAGATGCTGGGGCCTAAAGGAGTCATCACCGTCGGCTCCTCCTACGAGCACGCCTACACCTGCGATGTTGAGTGCGTCGAAAAAGGAGAAGCCGACGTACAAATAGCCCAGCTAGCTTCAACGCTCGACAGCCTTGCCGCCAAGGCCCTCGAGCCCAAGCGCCACGTCGGCAACTTCGAGGCGGCGGAACACACCAAGAAAATTCGCCTCAACCCAAGCTTATTGGAGGACAAGGCGCTGACGATCAGCTCGTCCCTCGACCCCAAATAGGAAGTCGTGCTCATCAACTTTCTTCGCGCAAACACTGACATGTTTGCGTGGAGTCCCTCGGACATGCCGGGCATACCGAGGGATGCCGTCGAGCACGCCTTGGAAATCCAGGCCGGGTCCAAACCGGTGAAACAACGCCTGCGCCGCTTCGACGAGGAGAAACGCAGGATCATCGGGGAGGAAATACACAAGCTTTTAGCGGCCGGGTTCATCAAGGAAGTTCACCATCCCGAGTGGTTAGCAAATCGTGTACTAGTCAAAAAGAAAAATGGAAAAATGAGGATGTGCGTAGATTACACCGGTTTAAATAAATCATGCCCCAAGGTTCCATTTCTTCTACCACGCATTGATCAAATCGTAGACTCTACTGCGGGATGTGAAATCCTTTCATTTCTTGATGCTTACTCCAGTTACCATCAAATTAAAATGAAGGAGTCCGATCAGCTCGCGACTTCCTTCATTACCCCATTCAGCATGTTTTGTTACGTCACCATGCCCTTCGGCCTTCGAAACGCCGGAGCAACTTACCAATGATGCATCCTTCACGTCTTCAAAGATCATTTAGGTAAAACCATCAAGGCCTACGTCGACGACATTGTACTCAAAACCAGAAAAGTCGACGACCTCATTAGGGATCTGGAAATCGCGTTCGGATGCCTTCGAGCCAAAAACATCAAGCGCAACCCCGAGAAATGTACCTTTGGCGTGCCGCGCAGCATGCTCCTAGGATACATTGTCTCCCAACGCGGCATCAAGGTTAACCTCGAGAAGGTCGCAGCCGTCACGAAAATGGGGCCAATTCGAGACTTAAAAGGCGTACAAAGGGTCATGGGCTGCCTCACCGCCCTTAGCCGCTTCATCTCGTGGCTAGGGGAAAAAGCTCTCCTCCTGTACCGCCTCTTAAAAAAATCCAAACACGTCGCATGGACCAAAGAGGCCGAAGAAGCCCTCAGCAAACTTAAAGGCGTGCTGACCTCGGCTTCGATCCTTGTCCCACCGTGACCAGCTACGGCAACGAGCCACCCGAGCCGCTTTTCCTCTACGTCGCCGCAACCACCCAGGTGGTCAACACGGCCATAGTAGTCGAGAGGCAAGAAGAGGGACACGCGCTACTGGTCTAGCGGCCGGTATACTTCGTCAGCGAGGTGCTATCGGAAGCCAAAGTTCGCTACCCGCACATCCAAAAGCTGCTCTACGCAATCATCCTAACTTGTCGCAAGCTCCAGCATTACTTCCTCAGCCACCCGGTCACCATGGTATCATCTTTCCCGCTAGGAGAGATCATCCAAAACTAGGAAGCTGCAGGAAGAATCGCTAAGTGGTCGGCTGTGCTCCTGGGTGAAGCAATCACGTACGCACCACGGAGGGCAATCAAATCTCAAGTGCTTGCGGACTTCATCGCAGAATGGACCGACACCTAGCTACCTCCGGTATAGGTCCAAGCCGAGCTATGGACAATGTACTTCGACGCGTCGCTCATGAAATCAAGAGCAGGCGCAGGCTTGCTCTTCATCTCACCCCTCGGAGTACACATGCGCTACGTCATCCGCATCCACTTCGCTGCCTCCAACAATGTCACAGAATACGAGGCTCTTGTCAATGGCCTATGCATCACCCTCGAGCTCGGGGTTCGACGCCTCGACGCTCGAGGCGATTCGCAGTTTGTCATCGACCAAGTTATGAAGGCTTCAAGCTGTCATAACCCCAAGATGGAAGCCTACTGCAACGAGGTGCGTAAGCTGGAGGACAAATTCCACGGCCTCGAGCTCAATCACGTCGCTCGATGCTACAACGAAGTCACGGATGAGCTGGCCAAGATCGCATCTTCTCGGGGGACCATTCCACCCAAAGTCTTCTCAAAGGACCTCCTCGAGCCCTCCATCGACCTGGGCTCGGGGGCTGACGCTGTAACACCATCACTCGATCCCAACCCTCCGACCAGGGCACCCTCGACCGACGCTGAGGACATGGAAATCGAGCCACCCGCTCCTTCCTCGAGCCACCCACAAGACTGGCGAACTCCCTACCTTGTCTGGCTGACTCAAGGGGAGCTACCGGAAGACCGAACCGAAGCCCGCCGAATCGCTCACCGAGCCAAGACCTACGTCGTTTATGGCGACAGCAAGGAGCTGTACCGAAGAAGCACCTCGGGGATACTCCAACACTGCATCCCCATCGAAGAAGGCAAGAGCCTCCTCGAAGATATCCACTCAGGGGCTTGCGACCACCACGCAGCGCCAAGGACCCTCGTCGGCAACGCATTCCGACAAGGATTCTACTGGCCGACCGCTGTCTTCGACGCCACCAACATTGTGCGCTCCTGCGAAGGGTGCCAGTTCTACGCTAAGCAAACACACCTTCCAGCACACGCCCTCTAGATGATCCCCATCTCATGGTCATTTGCAGTCTGGGGGCTCGACCTCGTGGGACCCCTCCAAAGGACGACCGGAGGCTACACGCACCTGCTCGTGGCTATCGACAAGTTCACTAAGTGGATCGAGGCATGGCCCATCGGCAACATCCGCTCCGAGCGAGCGGTCGAGTTTTTCACCGACATCATCCACCACTTCAAAATCCCAAACTTCATCATCACCGACAACGGCACGCAGTTCACTGGCAGGAAGTTCCTAGACTTCTGTGTCCATCATCACATCCGTGTGAATTGGTCTGCAGTTGCCCATCCTAGAACCAACGGTCAAGTCGAACGCTCCAACAGTATGATCCTCCAAGGTCTCAAACCGAGAATCTACAACCGGTTGAAGAAATTCGGGAAGAGGTGGGTCGCAGAACTACCCTCGGTCCTATGGAGCCTAAGAACAATACTTACTCGGGCCACTGGATTCACTCCGTTCTTCTTAGTTTACAGATCCGAGGCCATTCTCCCCACTGACCTCGAGTATGGATCCCATCGACTGAAGGCTTACAACGAGAAAACAAACGAAGGGGCCCTTGCAAACGCTGCCGACCAGCTCGAAGAAGCACGGGACATGGCCCTCCTTCACTCTGCAAGGTACCAACAAACGCTCCGACACTACCACGACAAGCACGTGCGCAAGAGAGACCTCCAAGTTGGCGACCTCATCCTCCGTCGATGGCAGAGCAACGTGGGACGGGACAAGCTGACTCCACCATGGGAAGGACCATACACCGTAGCTAAAGTGCTAAAGCCCGGAACATATAAACTCTCGAACAACAAAGGCGAAATCTTCACCAACGCTTGGAACATCGAACAACTACGTCGTTTCTACCCCTAGAGCCTCGAGGCCTTGTACATCTCTCATTTTGTACAAACATCGCATCATGAATGAATAAAAGTTTCCAATTCCATGTACCTTTTTTCGTTCAAAATAAAGGTAGCCTCGACCCTGTTAACTCAGAGTCAAGGCTCCCTCGGGGGCTGACCAGGGGAGATCCCCCTAAGTTCCCAAAAAACTCGCATGGTTTTTAACCAAACTCGACGTCATTTTATTCATCTATGCCTCGAAAGCGCTTCACGACTAAGTAGAAAACACCTCGAGCTCCCTAAGAGTCGAGGGGCGTCGAGACGGGAGTTCTCCTACGCCTCCGGGTCATGGCACTTTCACTCACTCCCTCCCTCGAGGGTCTCGAGCCTGTGTCGAAAACTTAGTCAAAAAAGCAAAACTCAGGCAAAGAAAAATAAGAAAGACTCAAATACAGAGATGTTTCTTTGTCATTTCAGGAACTCATAAAAGTCTTTAGGCCACAAAGGGCCACAACACCGCAAAAACACTAATTAATTACACGGGCCTTCTCGCCTAGTTATGGCTCGCAGGCCTCAAGCTTCGGCGCTTCCTTGGCCACCACCACCCGAGCCTTCATCGGTGACGTCGAGGCCGTAATCCGCCAAGTCTCCAAAACCTTCCTCGACGCCGGAGGGAAGAACATCAGGTTCGAACAGCTTCGCCAACGCCGCCCTAGGTTTCTCGGCCTCGGCAACAATAGTGAGGTGCTACTCCTCGTTCTCATCATCGGTCTTGCTGGTGTCAGAAACAAAGCCCCCAGAGACTAGCTCCAAATCATAAATATAGCCGGAGCGGACCACAGCCATCGCCCGCTTCACACCATGGTGGAGCACGTCCCTGACACGGTCCCTCAAAATGGCACCCAGATGGCTGAGCTGGTCGACGAGACCAACCCCCCGCACCTCGTCGTCAGCCTCGTTCGCTGGGCCGATGCCCCACACAGCTCCAAGAATGTTGATGGCCCCTCTGGAGTCGGTTGGTCATAGCCGCTTCGTCCTGAAGCCCCTCCTGTAACGTCGAGTTAGCCGCTTTCGTGGCTGACAGATTCTCCTCAAGGGCTGAAAACCAAAACTAAGGTTAGCCACGACTAGCAGCACCTCAGGACTGCAAGGATCGAAACCAGGAAACAAAATCTCACCAGCATAGTGGGTTTGGAGAGCCGTATTACGGTCTTCCGCCGCGACGCGTCCCTCCTCCTCCCGGTTCAAGGCATGGTCCGCCTCCGTCGCCTTGACCCTCAGCTCCTCCATCTCTTTTCCAGTGGTGGCGAGGACGAGGTCCTTCTCGATGAGGGCCGCCTTCGATGTCTCCAGCTTGGCAGACAGATCCCGGACCCGCATCCTCTCCTCCTCGATCGAAGCACCGAGGTTAGATATGTCTTTCTCGAGGCCCTTGATCCGACCCTCAGCCCCGCCAAGCTTGCTCTCGAGGTCAGAAACTCGCTTCAAGCTTGAAGCAAGGTCCTCGAGGGCTTTCGCTTCCTTCGCCCTCACCTCCGACGCCTCCTCTTTCGCCTTCACCGCTTCTGCCTTCGCCGTCGCGGCCTCCTCCTTGGCCTTCCTCGCGTCCTCCTCGGCTCGGGCCATAGCCTCTTGTGCGGCCCATCCGGCCTCAACTTGGCGCACCATCCCCTTGCGACTGCCCTGCATCCCACAGAGGAAGAAAGACTTCATATGGGATTGCCTCCTCAGATCCTGCAAACAAAGGGCGGACGTTCAGTCACCGAACCTAGAAAGAGGACAAGGACGAAAAGCGCCCCCAAATGCTACTCACCGACAGACATCGCCCGAAGTCCTCGATGACAATCTCGCTGGCCATCTTCAGGGTTTGCGCCATCCACGAGCGATACATTTCCATGTCCTCCCAACGTGTCAGCTCGGTGGGGTCGTCCAACTCAAGGGAAGGACCGGCCGGGTTCTGGGGATCCCGAAGCGAAAAGTGCTCCTGGCCCCAGTGCGGAAGACACGCGGTGATCTTGTCACGCACCTCTCCCCGGATGCTCTCCGCCGACTCGCGCGAGCCGCCTTCCTGCTCCACTCTGTCGGCCAGGGTGAGGTACGACGAAGTTCTGGCCCCCTGAGGCCCCAGCTCGGAAGCTGACCACCACGACGCGTCGGGAACGCCATGAGGGGCAGACGCTTCGGCAAGCGCAAGAGCATCGCCCATCTCCAGCCGGCCCCGCGTAGGGGAGCTCGGGGTCGCCATCTCCCCTTGAGGTAAGCTGGCCTCGACCCCAGTCATCTCCACGTCTTCCAGTCGGCTCGACGCCGACTGTTTTCCATCTTGAGGTAAGACGGAGGCGCTCGCCACCTCTGGCGCCACGATCGGCTGCGGTGTCATGTGACTCGAGGCCGACCCGGCCTCCTGCTGTTCCTGGCATCCTTGCTGTTGCTGTTGTTGGTGTTGTTCCTCGTGCTGTTTCTTATCTTCCTCCTCTTTCTTCCTCAGCTCCGCCTCGTGGAGCCCCGTAGGCCACGTCCTCGCTGACCCCTCCGAAGCACCAACGGGCGGTGGACCAGCGGCCACCTCCTCGACTTCGGTGTCGATTGGGGCGGACTCTGAGCCCATCCTCGAGGCCTCGAGGGCCACCTCCTCGGGTCGAGGGACGGAACCCTCAACTTGGCTCGAGGTGGGGCTCGTCGACACCAGGGCGTGGGCTACAACGGCCCTGGCAACCTGGGTGGGAACAACGTCACCCCCGGTGCTTGGCCTCGAGGGCGGCGCGCCTGCAACCACAGCAACTCCTGTCAGCTTGCTCCTAGCAATGGCCTCCCGAGCCGCCACGGCCCAAGCATATGCGTGACGGGGCAGGAAAACCCCACCTCCGACCAGGTCCATTGACATTTTGGCAGCCATCTCCGCCTTGAGCCTCTTAGCGGGGGCATGGTCCGCCGGCCCCTGACGCTTCGCCCTAAGGCCACCAGAGATGGGCTAGTCCCGTGACTTTCGAGTCAAAGCATAAGAACGAAGAGCGAAGGAGAGCTTAAGGTGCGAGCACTTACCCCCGGGGAATGGAGATTTTCTTCCCGGACTCACCTGACCCGGTCGGAGGCCTCGAGGCCGTCCCTCCTTCGAAACTCCGCCCAGGACCAGAGCCCCCAGACCGAGACTGGTGTGTACGGTGCCCCGAATGGCTCCCCGGGATCTTCTCAGGGCACCGACCCTTGCTCGAGGGAGACGTCGACTTCTCCTTCGGGGCCACGATCTGGGTCGGCAACGAGTCACGTTGGCCTCGAGTCGAGACCGATGCCACACCACCGGACGACTGCCGAGACGACGAGCCACCCTATTTCTTCTCCTTCGGGCGCTCCAGGACATCCTCCTGCGTAGGGGGAACGTCAGCTCGTGGGCTGAAGCCCAGTATACGACTGAGACGTACATCCATCCCCTCGTCGTTGTCATCATCATCATCCTCAGACGAGGTCTCTTCCTTGGACGACTCAGTCCCGGGTGACCTATTACGCCTTTGACTCGCCCGACGTTGTTCGCGCTTTTGACGTGAAAGGTTCTTCTTTTTCTCCTTTGCCTTCCTCGTGTCTTTTCTCTCTTTCTCTTTTTGAGCAGAAAGACGTCTCACCTGTCGGGCGGCGAAGTCCTCCTTCACTAGGGGTATCGAGGTCCGATAGTCGATCCTCCCCTGAGGAAAAATATGAAAGGTAAAAGCAATGATGAAGGAAGAAAAAAGAAAAGAAGAATAAACCCCGGAGGGCGCGACCTGAGGCACCCACCAAGTCGAGACATCCTTCGTTCGGCAGCATCAGGATAAAACAGACACTCTCCGACTCGAAGAGCCCAGAGACTGCCCCCTTCACCCTCACCACGACCTCCGCCTCGACCAATGCCTCCTCGGACATACGGCTCCTTTTAAGGCACTCAGGCTCAGTCTTGGGCCCCATCTTATCCAGTCGCACAAGGTGGGCCATGAGAGGGAGCACCCTCCGACGCTGGAAGGCCCAGACGACGATCGCCGTTGACAGACCCGCTTCGCGAAGCTTCTTCATCGCATCCACGAGCGGTAGCAGCCGCGACTGCCGCTCCGCCGCAACACCGTATGACCAATGGGTCGGACGCTCTGAGAGGAGACGCCCAGTGAACTCCGGGAAATACCCCTCATCGTTCCGCAGATAGAACCACTGAGAGTCCCACTGGGCGTGATTGCTCATCAAGTTGGTGGGGATGTACTCACGCGGAACATCCGACCTGCCGGTCTTCAAGGCAAAGTTGAGGCAGCCGGCACGGACGACCCTCCTGACGCCTTTACCCCCGGGGGCATTGAAATGATGCCCGCTGAAGAGATGGAGCCACAACTCCCAATGCGGCTCCATCCCTAGGTATCCTTCGCAAACCGCCGTGAAGATAGCGGCCTGAGAGACCGCGTTGGGGGAAAGATTGTGAAGCTCGACGCCGTAATGGTGGAGGAGCGCCCGCATGAACCGGCTCGGGGGCGACCCGAGCCCCAACCGGTGGAACTTCAGGAAGCTCACGATGTAGCCCTTCGGCGGCCTTGGCTCCCAATCTGACTACGGCGGTGCCATCCACTCCGGCCTCTCCTGAGAAGTGAGGGAGCGAAGAAGCCCCGCATCGACCAACTCCTGCAGTCTCTCCATCGTCACCGACGACGAACGCCACTCATCGGCGGGCACCACAGTCGCCATCGCGGCAGCACAGATCTGCGCAGCAGACGGGCGTCTGGGAAGGTTTCCGATCTCTCTCTCTCTCTCTCTTCCTCTTTCCTTCGCAAGCAAAGCGGGTGCTCGAGCTCTCGATGATGGCAGCAGAAAGACGGAGCGCGGAAAAGGGGAACGACTCCCTTCACCTCTCGTATTTATAGGAGCCGATGCGCAGCGGATAGGCCAGGCGGTGTAAGGAAAAAGGTAACGCACCCGCATTAAATGCGTTCGCCTAACCCCTCCTCGAAGTACGCAATGGACACACGCGTTGTCCCCTCCTCTTCCTTCCGTCGCTCGGGCCCGCCATGACCGCCGTGGCATATCACTCTCCGCCTAAAAAGACGCGCCCGACGGACGGAAAGAATCATTTCTGCGAAGGATCCTTCCATGAGAAGCAAAAAAGGCCCTGGCCTATACAAAAAAATCTTGAGGTATCAAAGGCTGGCCCCTGAAGGGCCCGAACAGCCGATCTCGAGTACCCGAGTCAGGGACGCCAAGGGGAGCTCACTCGGAGCCTGGCTCGAGAATGGATTCTCGAGACCCCTGACGCGTATCCAAGGCAAGACAAATAGGTCGCCATGAGATCTCCTCGTGGAGAGGCACCAAGCCACCAACTCCTATCGAATGGAGTTGGTATCTAGGCATCCGCACGTCTCGCTTCAATGAGATCGCCTCCGGGCCACGGTCGACCCCTATCGAACGGGGCACGAGCTCTCACTTGGATCCCCCGTCACCAGCTCACCAAGGACGTCGAGACTCCGCCCCACCGAGGGTAGTACGACGCTTCTCACCTCGCACCCGATCGAAAGGGCTCGTGGGAAGGACGCCGGTGCTAGCAACTCCCTAGGCCGCACGAAGGCTCGGGGGCTCGACTACGCCTGGCACCCCTCAACGGAAGAGGGTCGAACTAGCTAGGGGATTGACAGCTCGAGGCCCACAATGGCTGAGAGCCATCACCCCGACTCTAACTGATCAAATTTTGCAGGAATATCGACGGCACTCGACCTCATGCACGACAAGCACACAAAGTCAAAAAAGCCCTCGAGGGAGTACTTCTCACTCCCCCAAGGCCTCAGGGGCTACCCCCGCGGGGACCCATGGAAAAGTTATGAGTTACCCTTCGCTCTCGGTACATGATCCCCAGCTCAGGTGCCAACACTCGAACAAGGGCTCGGGGGCTACTGTCGGATACATAGAAAAGGGGTGCCCCATACCTCGATCAAGAAATAACACAACCAGGGCCAAGAAGGTAGCCGACACTATTTGGCCCGCCAAGCCAAAATCCCAACATGAGGGAGTGGTCCGCTGCGGCCCAACAATCTTAGCGTTTCGCTCAAGCCCTCTAAGCTAGGCCTCGAGCGAACGCACGTTCTCCGTGTTACCCGAGCCCTCCGAGCCAGGCCTCGGGCGAATGCTTGATCTCCGCCCCGCATGAGCCCTTCGCGTCAAACCTCAGATGAATGCCTCGCCATATATCCTCGACCCTCCACACAAAGGGGTCGAGCCCTAACCACAAAGACTTCCTAGCGAAGGAAGCAAGCCTAGATCGCACCATACCAACCACTTGTATGACCCTAGTAGAAGCATTAAGTGCACTCCACCTGCTCCAGTCTAACTCATATGGCTACAGCAAGCACCACGTTGGGTCGTACCAAGGTTAAATCAAACTTTAACCGCTCATCCCTGGGAAACAAGCACGTCGCACAGAACAGTCGCCCCATGCTGCGCACTGTACCTCTCCAGGGAACCCCTCGAGGTACGTTCGTCACCATGTTCCAAGCATGGCCCAGAGCTCGAGCCCCTCCGCGCAGTCTCGGATCCAATGGCGCAGGCCTCGACCCCGCCCTCGAGAACAACTCCGCCAGGATCAGTCAGCGTTCCAACAACTCCCGATGTGACATCTTCACACACGTCGACATATGGGTTTCGTCCTTCCCCGACATTGCCGAGCACGTCGCCACAGGGCCAAGCATGTCTCCACAGCAGCGCTGACATGACCGACATCGTCATCACTAGACGTCATCACCTACGACAGCCCTAGAACTATGTAACCTTGTGCCTACTCTTCGCCTATAAAAGGGGACGCCAGGGCTTAGGATGGGGGAGTTTTTCCTTCAAGTTCCCACAAGCTCTCAAGTTCACCGCGATAGCCTAGGGCCCCAGAGTTAGTTCTCTGGTTCTAGCTCCTTCCTCCATTTTCCACTTCTCTCTCGTTCAGGCTTGTATTCGCCCCTGTACAAGCACCCCGGTGCAAGATAATACAACCTCTCTCCCCACACTAGACGTAGGGCCTTCTATTGCCCGAACCAGGATAAACCGCTTGTAGACTTCTTGCATCACCATCCGGATCAGGGAACACGCACACGCAAATTCACTCGCCGGTGTAGACCCCCGGGTCCGAAACACCAACACCATGTTGCTATGTTGGTTGTCCCTACCTTTAGGATATGCTCATATACTAATCATGCTCTTTCATCACTATTTGAATAAATCTTTACAATCCTTTCATGTTACCTTTATTTGCTATAGTATATGTTTTGGTTTTGAAGTATTTTCATACACCTTTTAAATTAGGCATGGAGCTTAGTTTAACTATTTTCATGAATTAAAGTAAGACATGGTGTCTGGTTTGATTCTTGAGCTAAAAGGTGTGCTGATTTTACCTCTAAAGGCTTTTAAATTATGTATGGTGCTTAGGTTAAAATGTCTTCCTAGATCAAATTAGACGTGGTGTCTAGGTTGATTTTTGAGCCGATGATATGCTATAGTAGATGTTGGATATTTTTGGACTAACCCCTGTAGGAAAACTTTCAATATCAATTTGGGAAAGTTCGGAGATGAACTCACACTGGAGATGAAGAGACACATGACCTTCAATAACTTTTGCACAATGAAGACTCAACTCATTCATCATGGATGAAAGAACTATGAGTATCAAAGTTTATTTATTTTATCTTATACTGCAAGTTATCTTTTGCCTTGAATCATGTTAAAGTGCAGCCAACACATACCAGTCTATGCTAACATAATCCTAAAAAACATCTTTTTTAGCATAGATGCAAAATGCATAAGTTATGGACAACAACCCATGCTTCAAATTGTTTGCAATCCTTCAGGTATATGTCCACTAACATTATGCAGGAGAGAGGTTTTGTTCATCCATGGTTTGGTCTGAACATTGAAGATCCAAAACTCAAACCATAGATACATAAACCTACTCTCAGATCACGAATGGTGCTGGCAATAGCCTAGCTTTGAGTCTTGCTTGGGCACTGTGACGGAACCGACCCTAATCCCATGGCCCACGTGTCCCTGTCAACCTCTGACAGCCGAACCCATGTGATTAAGACCTGTTCGCCACCGGGCTACATCAGTGCCCAATGTCCGCAGGATCATCTCACAATTCGGTTACAGCATTTCACATTTTCACAGATAACAGAGATAACAGAGCGGAAGACTTAAATAACATTAGTTTTACAAACTGAGGTTTCAAATGAGGTAAGGAGTACGATTATTACAAACCATTGTTCGGGAAATTCAAAGTAGACAACGTAGTGGAAACATTAACATAAAGATACATGTAACACCCAGCCCGAGGGTGCACATTTACTCATTGGCCTCATCGGCCTCTTCCTGGACGAAGGTCACGCAACAGGGTGCGAGACACATCGGGGTCTCAGGCATACCTGCAACATGGGTAACAAACCCTGAGTACTGGGGTACTCAACAAGACTTACCCGACTAAAGAAAAAGGGAGAAGACTCAGGAATGAGAGGCTTAGGGTAGTCAAGGTAAGGCTTAAGCAAGATCAAGTATTTTGCAGAAAAGCATTTTTGTAAACCTTATTTTATTTTTGAAAGATTCAGTATTTCTCAATTCTTCATCATTCATGATTCATTTTACATTTCAAAACATTCCTAGTTGAGAACCACTCTCCGTTGACAGTCAGTGGACCAAGTCTCCATAACCGAGGAGCAACGTTAATCCGGATAAATAATACTCAGCTGAGGATCCCTATCCACACTGCATAGGTAGCACCCAAGCTTGCATATGCCAACTCGTCTACCACGATTCCTCCAAGATTGGGCCCGGTCCTACGCCACCCGGAAGTACAGTACACCACTCCAATCCGGGACTTTAACCCACGTGGGTACATGCTACTTCCGCCATCTCTCCACTCCCAGTGCGCGGTTGTCGGTCCAATAAAGGATTCCTCGGAGCCAGAGCTTTCCGTAGTATGTGAATAGTTACAAGTCTTGACCAGCAGGCCCCCAAACGGATGGTCCCTAATTTTCCAGCCAGAACTATACCTTGGTCATATCTCACCCAAGCGTAATAGTCCTGTCAGTTTTTCAACCCTGTCCCGGTCGGTGTCAACTGTTGAGTCCCGGACTACAACATGACGGCACCGTACGCTCGGACAACCTCTCCACGCTATTGACTAGGTACGGATCAGGTAACTAGCCAGTAGACGGGAGTAAAGCCAAATTCCCACAAACATTCTTAAAGTGATCACACTTTTGAAATTGGCATTTTTATTGCAAATCTATTGAATAGCATTGCTAAGCACTTTGCAAATAGTTTTGAAACAAGGGTATGTGTATCTTTTGGTGGGGGTAGATAATGCAAGTAATAGGTCATCACACAACTCCTATTACCTAATGCAATAGTTTAACTCAAAACATTTAAAGAAAACATTTATAAAAGCAAGGTAGGGTTAAATGCACCGGGGCTTGCCTTGGATGGCAAAAAGAGCAGACTCGGGGTAGGAGTAGGTGTCGGAGCTCGGGGTCGCCTCGGGAGTTGGTTTGTCAACAACGGCCTCGACTCTGGTACCTTCTTCGTCAACTATACAGATGCAATGATGAATGCTCATGAGAATGATGATATGGACTTAAGGTACAAGACAATTCCACTGATTTTAGATTACTCTAAACAAGGCATAAACGATCCTAGGTTGAGCATAAAAGGTAACCATTTCTTCCTTAAGCAATATTGATTAAAGCTAGGCCTAATTATGATTATTCTAAGCATCAACCAATCATAGCATCACAACCATCATAGACCAAAGGGTAGGGGTCTATGAACATCAATCAATCCCAAGACCACATCATCAAACACTTATTACCAACCCTAATCCATCCTTTCTATTTTTCTTAATTTATTTAAAAAGGTCATTTTATGAAGTTGCTCCAAAAATTACCAAATTAATCACATAAGTTCATTATGACTTAAATAGATGGCAAAACAAATTTCATAATTTTTGGAGGTCATTAAGGTGCTCAATTAAATCTAGACATTTAATTAACAAAAGGCACTATTCAAGAATTAAAATAAATGCTCAAAAATCAACTTGCTCCAAATGACTTCAAAATTTTACCAGAGGTTCAGCATGTCATAAAAAGGTCACAAAAATTTATCTCAAGATTTTTGGAGTTATAGATCACTCTCCAAAAATACCAAAACCTTCATTTTTCAATTAAAAGGGGAATTTTACATTTTCAAATTTTTGCACAAAACTCAAGTTTCATATTTTTATAAAATACTTCAGAGCATAAAGAGTCTACCACAAAAATTTCAGAATTTTTGGATGCACACAGAAAATCATACAAAAAAGATAAAACAGAACACTGTTCACATTTCTCAGAAAAAGAAAAGAGCACTGTGCTCCTTCTAAGCAGGGCTCGGCGAATCGCGCGGGGCTCGGGCGAATCGCGCGGGCTCGGTCGAGACGGGGTCGGTCGAGACGGAAGCGACAGCTTCGTCCGAGGCCTGGCCCGGAGGCTCGGGCGAGACGGAAAAGCAGGCCTCCGTCCGAGGCCTGACTCGGGCGAAGCGGAGAGCATGCGCTCGCCGAGGCTTGGGCTCGGGCGAAGCGGAGGGCATGCGCTCGCCGAGGCTTGGGCTCGGGCGAAGCGGAGGGCATGCGCTCGCCGAGGCTTGGGCTCGGGCGAGACGGAAAACAAGCCTCCGTCCGAGGCCTGACTGGGAGGCTCGGGCGAAACGGAGTGGAAGCAGAGGCCGGAGGCTTCGGATGCTTACCACGGGTCGGAGGCAGGGCTCGAGGGTGAGGCTCTACACGCGCTCGAGGGTGAGGCTCGAGGAAGAGACGACCGCGGCGGCGCTCCGGCGATCCGGCGATCCTGCTCAACACACGAGACCGCAAGGGCCGGGTTAGAGTCGCACGGAACCGAGGAAGCTGACACAGGGGTCGGGAGAAGGTATCCGTGACCGGAGGGGAAGTATTTGACGAACCCGAGATCACCGGGGTTCCGTCGGAGTTTGGGAAGATGGGGTTACGCCGGGCAATTGGAGGCGGGGAAGGTGAAATTGAGGGGTGGGAAAGCTTCACGAGCTCAAGGCAGAGCTTTCGGGCTAGGTGGTTGAGCGGCGGAGGGTCTGGAGTGGGCTGGCCACGGTGGCGGAGGTGAGTGCGGAGGTCCGGCTCCGGCGGGCCTTTTATAGCCGCGGCCAGGGGACGGTAGAGAGCTCGAGGTGGGGTGGATAAGCTCGGCGGACGCGTGCGCTCTCGATTGCGCGCAGGCGGAGGACGGGCGTGCAGCCGGGGCTCGGGCGCAGACAGCGCCGGCAATGGCCACGCGGCGGCGGCGAGCAGGAGCAGTAGGGGACGGGGCGGAAGTCAGCGCTTCGCGCGTGCGGGTGCGGAAAGATGTCGCGGGCGCGGGCGACAAGTCGGGGGCAGACGAGCGGCTGCCAAACGCGTGGCGCGCGCAACGCCGGAGGCTCGGCCACGGCCGGGGCCCCCTGGCTGTAGGTGGAAGATGAACAGGGCTAGGTCTTAGGGTTTGACTTTTGGCTGATCTCTGTATTTTGCAAATTACTTCCAAAATTTGAACTGTGCGACAAAAATTCAAAATACCAAAGTTGCTCAGAAAAATGAGATCTACAACTTTGTCAATATCAACATTTTTAAATTCCAAATAGTTTTTGAACTACATTCAAAAACAGAAAAGGGAACACTTTTCAAATTTGATTCAAATCAAAATTACTTTGGATTTCAAACTGAAACTTGAAAATCTTTATATATGAAAGTTGTCCCATTTGTCAAAACCTACAACTTTTCTAATATACACTTTTTCTGAAACTCAATAGTTTTTGAATAAATTTTTAAAACTGAAAAGGGGACAAAAACTAGAATTTGAATGAATTTGAAATTACTTCAAATTTTATATAGAAACTTGGAAATCTGTAAATACCAAAGTTGTTCCTCTAGGTCAGATTCACAACTTTGCTTTTTGAACCAACTCAAAATTTTGAATTTTGAAAAAGTTATCAGAAAGGGAATAAATCCAGGATTTGGGAATTAGGGTTTTGCAAAAAGACAATCAAATCAAATCTGATTTTTGAATTTTGATCAATGCAACAAACATCAGGGCACTAAATTTGAACAAGAATTTACAAAGAACTAGGCACAGGGGTGAAATTACCATTTTGCCCTTATAGGAAGAATTGGGCTTTTAGGGTTTTTAAAAAGGGACTTAAGCATAGCAATTAAACAATCCAAATGCATCACAAAAATGATTAATGCTTAAGATGATGACATGTCAAGTTAATTACATAGTAACACCAGGGGTGTTACAAGCACTGATGACAAACAGGATGAAACTTACCTCGTATGAGATAACCTATGCCTGCAATCCTCATTGTCCAAGACATCAAGACAAGAAGTGGGAAGTTATCCCCTTTTCTAATCAAGAGCTAGCTTGGGAGATAAGATGGTACCACTACAACAATAGCAAGATCTACAAGTCAAACACATGAACATGTTGATTGGGAGTCCATCTACATCACAAGCCAGCCTAGGAGAGATAATTTCGTTGTCTAGATGTGTTTCACAATCAAAGGGAGGAAGGAGAAATCCAGCTTCAAGACATATCGATCTCCTACTCACCACTTTGATCACTAGAAACCGCTAGATGCTGCCCCAGTCGAGAAGAAGAATATGATCCACCACTCATTCTTGGAAGATTGTTCTTGAACACCATCAATGTTATCATCTTTGCCGGACCTAGAGAAGTCAACTGTTGGATCTTTTGCTGCATCTTCAACAACTACACCCCACTTATGAGCAGCCAAAGAGAACCAAGAGAAGACGTCGAAGGAAGAACCAACTCCCAAGAATTGAGAATGACATCATGAAGGATAAAGCCACTGCACCACAAGAATTAGAATATGGAGAAATAGTACCTGAGCCAGCAAATCAAGAAGAACAGTCGAATAGATCTCCATCATCTAGACACTGTTGAGAGAACAAGTCTCAGTTGTGACAATAAAAGATAAAGACTATCATGGAGGCACTCGAGTAGCAGCTCTAATTTCAAGACTCTTATCAACCCAGTAATTAAAGGGAAAACAAGAAAGGTTGACAAGAGAAGAATGCAGGACTGTCCCTACATCCTCATAGTACAGAATTAAGACAAGAAACAGAGAGGATCTTAGGCAACATACTCGAAGAACAATGCGCCTTCACTGATAAGTCAACACATAGAGAAGGAAGGTCGATACCTTTAAGATGATTCCACTATGATCTTCCTCCTCTCAAGCACACTGTGAGACAAACAAGAGAAGATAAGTCGTTTATGAACAACAACCAGCTAGACAAGAGAAGCTTCCACAAGGTGGTTCGACACAATCACTCTTCAAAGTAACATTTCAAGGTAAGTGACCATCATTTTAAAAGTTTCTCCTTGATTCTAGTATGAACATAAATAAAGAACTAAACATGTTTAAGTTGCACCTCACTTGATTCAACCTAATCAACTCAACATGTTCAGTCCTTTGATCTTTGTTCCTAGCTTTACTCTCTTGAATCCCACTGTCTTAAATAAATGAGCTAAAATGTTGTGCATCTAACCTTTGGAAGATGATATATCACAATCATGAAAAGATCAACACTTTATGCATAGATTATCCTTCCTTGGGTTAAGTAATCTGATCTGTTAAATATTTTAAGATGCTACTTTCATGCTCATTTTTTATCCTACCACACATGTTAAGATTGAATAGAACACATAAACAATAAGTTTGTCTTGTGCAATGTGCCTAAGGTTAGAGGGGAATAAACAAAACTTTTGGTTCTGTTGGTGTTTTTCCACCAACAGAGCCCATGCACTTGATCTCTACCTTGTCTTTATGACCAGGACACACTCTTGAGCAGAACATGGAGAAGTTTGTCACTCCCAAATTCTACAGAGTGAAGGCCCTAGATCTACAAGAACATGCACACTAAGCAAGATGCTGCCAGCTTCCACAATTAATGCTTCACTTCAAACTGCTGGACGAACAAAGAACATGAGTGACACCATATCAGGAGGCATAAACAAGAAGGATTGGTGGAAGACGTCGTAGTCAGAATTAGAGGTCATCAAGTCCCCATAGACTTGTTGATCCTCGACATGGGAGAAGACGATGATTTCCACCTCATCCTAGAAAGACTATTCCTCTACACTACAAGTGCAATTATCTACAAGAGGAAATCTATTTTCACTTTCCTGGAGAAAAGGTACGATGCTACTTCATCAACTACATACCCAATGAAGCACCCAAGAAGAACATAAGTGAAAGATGCCGCTCTCAACGCTAAAGAAGACAAGCCATCAAGAATAGAGAGGCCAATCATGAAGAAGAAGTTATCGACACTGTCCTAGAAAAGAAAGAAGAAAAACCTCAAGACAGTGAACCACAGGAAGTGAAGACTCAGACCAAGAAAGTATGGAAGAAAAGTCTGCACCTAAGAGGTACAATCAATAACAACTTTCCAAATGTCTGACATGCCTTGGGAGGTCTGAACCAAGGGAAGGTCCGGTTCGTCGGACCTAAATATCCGAACCTTCGTCAAAAGGTAAAAATCGGTAGTTATCCTCATATTTACTTTTCTACATATTTCTCATATTTAATCCATAATCATTTCTTGCATCATCATTTTTAATTCACAAACATTTTAATTTCTGCATTGCATTAGACAACAAAATAAAAATATTTTACTGCATCATAAAGCCCCATGTGAATAATTCTTTGGTGAAACACACAGGAATGTTCACCATGGTGGCATAAAAAAATTAATTAGTAATAATAAAAATAAATATGCATACATTCATCCTTTTCTCTTGCATCATAAAAATATTAAAAATATAAAAATATTGAGAAAGAGATCTTACTGAAATTCTGGACAACTAAAGTTTAAGTGGCCAACCACTAACGCTTAATCTGTTCCACAAGTTTTGTTGTCTATTTGAGTTTCACAGGATTTGAAAGGACAAGAAAAGCTGACGAGCAAGTGAATGTTCCATCCATTGTTAGAGCACTGTTTCAATAACTATCAACATCAATCAAAGCTCTGATAGAGGAAGGATATATCCACTGCGAGTTAGCTACATTGCAAGATCAAACAACTACGTTAACATTCAGCTTGGGGAAGGCATCCTCATGTATCCACGTAAGTATCTTTATCCTCTTAAGTTTTTCATTCTATAAACAAATTCAAAATAAAAAAATATGAGCACATGAAGGCTCACCCTTAAAAAGAAAAGAACAAAAATATGTGGGCACATGAAGGCACACCATTAATTTTAAAAAAAAGACAGATATATATATATGGGCACATGAAGGCTCAACGCTACTAAGGGAACCATCTTGGGGGAGACGCACCCCCGTTATCTTCGCGATTCAGGTATGTCTTTATTATTATTATTATTATTATTATTATTATTATTAGCTTTTATATTATATCTTAAAGTGTGTTAGATTAAATAAATAAAATAGTGTGTCTAGTTTATTTTAAGAAGTTGATAACCAAAGAAGAACCCTCTCTCTAATCTTTTGTTTGGAAATAATGAATAGTTGCTCTATCTAATTTCTTTCAAGTACCTAGCCTTCAAAGCATGAGTTTTCCTAATTAATAATGATGCCTTAAAATGAAATTAAATGCATGGTTGGCAAATACTTGATCTAAGGTCTAGATAATTGGAATATGACATGTGATAATCAAAGCCGCTATTATCTTGTTCTAAACAACACTAAAGTTCCAGAGATTTCTAAATATGAATATGACTAATAATTGCATTGAGTTAAATTAACCTTTATGACCCTGTGATATGTTATCATGCTTTTGAATCAAGATCACTTACACATTCCATTCATCTTCCACATAAATGCTCATAATTATCTGTTGCTACCCTGTCAGAAGTTTGTTGGAAGCATGTGGCTATTAAAAAAAAGAGAGAAAAAAAAGGAGATATGAGGAAATAAAAAGGGACAAGTGTCCGAAACCTCAAAAAGATAGATCCCGAGGAAATAAAAAGGGACAAGTGTCTGGAACCTCAAAAGTAAAAGAAAAAAGGGGCACGTGCCCAATAGTAGAATTAGCTTGATAGCCATATGCCTCTGATAAACAGAAAAGTGTGATATATTTAAAAGAACATCCGACTCCATTTTCCATATACATGCACTTCTTGATTCAATGATTGGTTGACTTTCTCTTTGGAACCATTGTTTAATTTGACAATACATGTATTAAAGCTTTTGAAAATTAATTAAAACTCTGGGATGAAGGTGAACTGAAAAAGTTGGAGACATAGTGCTTGATTTGATCATTCAATTACTCAAGATCTAAGGTAAAAGTAATAAGCCCCATGAAGAATAACATGATATATTTTGGAGAATTTTTGTTTAACAGCAGGTATACTTGTTGGAAATGAAGATATTGCAGCAACTCCTGATCCATTGTTAAGTTTTGGTTTTGCTAAGGGACTAGCAAAGGGTAAGCTTGGGGGAACTTATTGACGGTCCTTACAGTCAATATTATACCATCAACTAATGCATAGAATGATATGAAATGAACCATAAAGCATAGTTGTAGGGTTTGATTGTAACGAGTTCCACGAGTTATGTTGTTCTCACTTGCTTTGCAGGGTTATCAATATTTCACCATATAAAAGTATCTCAAGTGATGAATCAGAGTACACCTTTGCGATGAGCTCGTCGAGACGATCGAAACGGACATATGATTTACTATATTTGGAGTCCCAGAGCAAGAGTCCTAGTTGGATACAACTTGGAAGCTTCTAGAACAACCTGGAGTGATCACCAAGCAAAATAATTCAGGGGCTAAACTGACAGATTCAACAGCTTTGGTGAATTACTATCTTCCAGGGTGTTTTCCAGTAGATGGAAAGAGGTAGAATCCTATTCCAACACGATGAATCACGCAAACAGATGGCAAGTCATGTTAGGGCAACAAGGGAGGTTCCAGAAGACACCACGTCGAAGGAGGGACAGGGTGGCCGCCAGGTGGGGCCAGCCGGCCCCACCCCTAGGCCGGCCGATCTGGGCCAGGACCAACCTCGGCCCATCTTCGCAGAGCGTGCCCTAATCGACCTCCTCAATGCATCTCAACCCTTGTTCAAGGTCGGTTTGATCCGAGGGCTGCAGTTCATCCTTAGGGGCTATAAAACCAGACCCCCTGGGGAGGCATCTCCATCTTCGTCTTCATTATTCATCTACATATCAGAAACTAGGTTCCAAGTAGAAGTAGAGATCCCTCTAGTTGATTTAGATCTAGTTCTAGTTCTAGTTCATTTAGTTGTAGAGAGTTATCCAAAGACTAGAATTAGAAGAGAGAGAGAGGTATTAGAGGAGGATTAGAAGGAGCTCCGGCCTGTCGGATCTACTTCTTCCGCTTGTACCTGCAGATTCAAGTTTGTCAAGAGCTTGGATCAGGATATTCTTCGGTCATCATCTTCTAATTATCAGTTAGTGTTCTTGTTCTTATTATTCTTCTGGCTTGCAACTCTAATTAGAGTACTCTAATCTAGTCATTCTAGAATTAGAGGAGTCGTCGTCGTGCAAGCATGGTGCTTAGACTAGATTACTTGCATAGTGTACCCTATATTCCGGATCGGTGGTAGCTTGCGGGTGTGACTCTTATAGGTCTGTTGAATCTTCCATAGTCCACCTCCCGTCTATAGGACTAGCAGGAGTATATTACTTGGGAATTGCCATACTCTGGTTGTGGTCTCCCAACGTAATCCACAGTAGAATAATAATCGCATAGCTTTCTGAGGTTAGAGCTGGAAACCCTAGTTATCCCCGTTATCTTTTGTGTTTCTATCTTTGTTAGTGCTCAAGGTTTAAGCAATAGACTTAAGACAAACATCTGTTCCTTTGGGTTCGATATAAAACTGGGTCTACACATCCAGTGAAGTGCGGGTATCTAATCTGTGCGCTTGCAGATTTATCTCTAGTGTTCTGATAACATACCTAAGCATTAATAGTGTCGTTGCCAAGGGCGACTTTGGTAGCGACGGTAGTAAGTGTCAACAGAAGGCTGTGTGCAGTGCCTGCCGAGAGAGGAAGTGGGGCGGCGGGGGAGGAAGAAGGGCCGTGAGGGAGCGAGAGTGACGACTGAGTAGGGAATGAGTGAAGAAAACCCTAACTGGTCCTTATATTTATATGAAGGATGACTATTGGGCCTCGGTTTTAACCGTAGCGGGCTTTAAAGGATTCCCGCTGTGGTAAATCGATTTACCGCAGCGGGAGATGCCCGCTGCGGTAAATGCCCTATTTCTTAAGATGTCCGCTGCGGTAAATAGAGCATTTACCGCAGCGGGAAAAAGTGCCCGCTACGCTGCGGTAAATCGTGAGATTTACCGCAGCAGGCAAAAAAAGAGTCCGCCACAGAGGACAAAAGGACAACGCTGCGCAAGTTCATTTTTGTAGTAGTGTACAACACCCGGTGCAACAACCGATAGTGGATTACAATGTTATGCAATCAGCTACAAAATTTGCTCCTGATAACCGAAGAATTGTCAGAGATTTCAACGCTCCACCTTATTAGGGAAGGGTAGCACCAGGAGAAATCCCTCAAGAATATCATTACGTCACTGAAGGTTATACTTTGAATGCTTACGAAAATCCTGGATACCAGAATGCTGGTCAAGGAGCTCAAAACATCCACCAAGGAACCCAGAACGTCGGTTAGCAGAATGTGGTAATAAATCAAGTGGATCAACTAATAAGCCAAGTGATTGATATGGTGTAGAAGCAATTTGGCTTGAAGCCAAAGAATCCAGAAAATACTTATAAAAAGTTGTATCCATCATGGTATGATCAAGTGACATTGCCCCAATGGTTCAGACTTCTTGACTTTGTCAAATTCAATGGGAGTGGGACAACATCGACTATGGAGCATACCAGTCAGTACCTAGCACAACTTGGAGAGTTATCTGATGAACTGACATTGAAAGTTTGATTCAATCCTCTATCTTTATTTGGGGTTGCTTTCTCATGGTTCGCATCTTTGCCCCATGATTCTATTTTTGGATGGGAAGATTTAGATACTCACGATACAACAAGCCAACAAGAGCGGCCAACGTTGGCTTCAGCCCAATCCTTGAAGAGATCGAGAGCGAAAGTGAAGATGAAATCGCTGTTGTCGACTGGGTTTGGAAGCATTCTGAATACATGCCATGGGCCAAAGCCAAATCGACTGATGAAAATAGAAAGTACAGTTTTGATGTCAACAAAGCCAACAAGATCTTTTATTTCTTGCTTGAGAAGGGTCAGATCATGCTAACGGGAAATCATAAGATACCTTCGGCTGATGAGATTAAGAAAAGAAAATACTGCAAGTATCACAATTCTTTTAATCACACTATTAACGAGTGAAGAATTTTTAGAGAGCTCATTCAGAGGGAAATCAACAAATGCAGGATAGGTCTCGATAAGGACAAAAGTGAGAAGAGCATAGAAGGTGAAGGACTGAGAATGCTACTAGAAATCGACCAGAGGGGGGGTAATGGGAGCCTAAAATTTCTTTTGAAACTTCGGCTTCTATCCCAATAAAATAACCCCCAAAGCTTCGGACCCAAACGTGATGCCTACGACCCTTGGAAGAGGGTGGATGATCCCTAGGATCACAGCGAGGCACCACCAACCGAGAGCGAGTCAAAACCCAAAAGCTCCGGGTCAACTTCAACACTAAAAACCGACTCCCAAAGGTAAATGGATGGCTACGTTGGAAATCTCCAAATACCTATGCTAACACATAGAAAAGATACCTAGAGACGTTCCTAGGTGAACTCTAGGAGCAAACGAGAAGTCCGAAAACCAAGCGGAAAAGCCGGAAGAGCAAACGCACTAAAACACAACCTACAGCAGGTTGTCGGACTGTTCGGGCTCCTGGTGTCGGACTATCCGCGCCTACTGCGGATTGTTCGCGGTCCACTGGCAGACTGTCCGCCGGCAAGAAACAAAAAACAGCACTGCTGCTGAAGTCTCCCTGGACAGTCTCGGACTGTCCGCGGATGACAACGGCGGACTGTCCGCCGGTCAACCTGGACAGGAACAGTCGAGCTGCGCAGCCACTGGTCCGGCTAGAGCCCGACGCGCGGACTGTCCGTGCCCTGAGTGGCGGACTGTCCACGACCACTCAGGGAGGGCGATTTCAATCGCCCTTCTCCCAAATCTCACCAAATTCGATCCAAATCAATATCCCTTGATCCTAAAATTGGAGAAGATGATCATGAGGTAGTTGGGAGACTATCCCCAAGAAATCATCCGCTCAAATCAACTCAATCAACGGGAAATCGAAAGGGAAGGTGCAAGAACCGAAAAAGCGCCACGAAACTTGAATCGACCCGATCTACTCGTTCGTGAGGGTAGAGATAAATTCCTTCGGTGGAAATGTTCTCCTCACATCAAAGAACAAGCTGATTCAAGTGGATTTGAAAAAGACGCAACGAGGAGGGAGATCGAGTGATGGGAAAATCGTGAAGAAAAAAAGAACGCAAAGAACAAGTTCAAAACGCGAATAACAATCATGATTGCCAGCCGAAATTCGTCCCCACGAGGAGACAACGGGAATCCGGTCTCGTTTCTGCAAAATCCAAATACAAGAGGTATTGTTCATCGTCTCTGTGGATCTCAGTAGCTATAGCAGGGATTGGGAGAGCAGGAACCCTAGAATAAAAATAGCAATAGCTGAGATAGTTTGGAGAGAGGGGTTGCCTCTCCTAATATAGCCTAATACAATTATTCCCCTTCTACCCCTACTGCTAATGAGCGAGTAGGCTAACCCTAAGGGTATTCCTGACCAACTCAGAGTGTAGTCGATCCGACGGCCACGCCCGCACATCAGGTAGCTTCGCCTCGACGCGACCTCACCGGATGCCACCACGTGCCGCCAAGTGCTGCTCATCCTTTTCACGGACCTCCCCCTGGTTTTGAGGCCGAAACCGGGAAACCTGGGCCATCCCCCGGTTTTGAGGCCGAAACCAGGAAACCTGTCGTCCGTCGCCTGAGTTTTGTGGCCCAAACTCAGAAACCCGCCAACGCCCAGGTTTTGAGACCCAAACCTGGAAACCATCCTTAGCCCGAGTTTTGTGGCCCAAACTCGGAAACCGGCTGCACCCAGGTTTTGAGGCCCAAACCTAGAAACCGTCCACTCGATGGTTTTTCTATGGCTCAACCACCAAACCGACGCCGTAGAGGGATGCACCGCCCGTGCACCCCGTCCACCAGCAAGTCTTCACTTGTCGTTGTCCCAGGCTGTCAGCCACCACGGCCGATCCTCAGGCCACCAGTCCGTCAGTCCAAGCCTCACGTCTGCCCTTCACCGCTCCGGGTCCATCGGCACAGCACGTCTCTACTTGACCTTCACCTTGCCTTTGATCATCGTATCCGAGCTCGACACCTGCACAACACAAGCCAAAGAACACGCGAATCATACCAGTTGACAATCACTCATCATCTCAAGATCCGGCATACACCCATGTATCCGCAATCTCTCCCTTGATGAGTGCATTGTCAACTACCAACACAAATCATATGAAATAGAAGAAGGAAGGAAGAAGAAGTAAGCGAACTCAACCAATCGACCAAAAGCGAAGCAAAGCTAGAAAAAGTTGAATGGAGTGAGCGAGACAACTTGGTTCCCAAAGACATGGGCAACGGCTCAACGCAACCAAGCAAAGCAAAACTAGCCCTCAAGAAGAGGTAGAACAGGCTCAACACCGCTAGCGAGAAGGTCGGAACAAGAAAGACAAAGACAAGCTAGTCCCTCTAGAAAGAGGCAAAGGCTCAACACAACTAGCAAAATCGCTCCAAACCAATTGAAAAGACACACAAGCTGAGGGTCGCTCCAAACCAATTGAACAGCTTGTTAGAGCAGAAACCGAGCAAGCTCCCCCTGAACATGAACTCCCCCTTCAATAGTGCATACAACTAGGGACATGATTTGTCAAAATCCCCCCCCCCCCTAGTTGACAATGCACACAACACGGCAAAAATGCATATGATTTACAAATGCAGGTTAGCAGCTTCAGGTTTATATTCTATAGAGTGAATAGATGCTATAAAGAGTGCAGATCCAACTACTCAACATCAGGCACAGATGCCAGCAAAGGCTCAAACTGATCACAGAATACGAAATATGAACATATAACTCAAATGAGCAGATTTAAGCCATTCAGAAAGGGTTTCACAATCAAAATAGCACTAAACATGTATAGATAGGAAATCAAACAAGTGTTAAACATGTATACAAGGTGAACTACCCCTAGCAAAGTTCAATCATCATGCTACAGAATGAAACATAGACTTGTGTTTTCATATTTTTATCGGAGTTGCAGCGGTGATTACACAAGTTTGAAATTTTCAGCATGTGATTGCGAGAGGTTGAAAACTTGACATTGCCTAACTTTTCAACCTAGCTAAGCCTATGCATAAGCAATCAGAAGCTTGAAGCAACGGTTTTGGTCTTACACTACACGGCTCAAGTTTAACTCAATGTGCAATGAGAAATAGTCTCGATATCGTGATGTGCTGTCAAGTGATCCCATCTCGATCTTTACAATTCACTTAGACTTGGTTCAAATTTAGCAGAATATGAACATACCAAGCAAGTGAAAGACTCAGAACTAGAGACATAGCAACCTAGCATATAGGAATAGCACAAGCAACTTCGACACATTCTACACATGCTAGTTGCCAATCTCAATGGTGAACATATGTCAAATTTTATGTTGAATTAACCATGTTCATAGTTCTAAAAAATAGCTCAGCTCACAACATGTATCAGTGATCAAAGAGAAACTAAGCTATAAGCATCATCATATATCATCGGAGCACACACTAATCAGAGCATAAATTCATTCTACGGATTATAGACATGAAGTTCAAAAAGATAAAGATGCAAATATGATGAAATGCAGAAACTAAAATAAGAACAAAACAAAAGAAGTCAGTCTATGATACAAGAACCAAAAATGTTTCCCTGAACTAAAAGGGGAAACACACACCAAGCTCACCTCTCAACCTAGCAAAGGTTGATTGGTCCAAAGGCTTGGTGAAAATATCTGCCAACTGAAGATGAGTATCGACATGATGAAGGTCGATATCACCCTTCTCATAGTGGTCTCGCAAGAAATGAAAGCGCACATCAATGTGTTTGGTCTTAGAATGCAACATGGGGTTCTTAGCAATGCTAATCGCACTTGTGCTGTCACAAAGAAATGGAACACGAGAAAAACTTAGACCAAAATCACTCAAAGTGGCCATCATCCACAACAACTGAGAACAACAGCTAGTCGCAACAACATATTCAGCCTCTATGGTAGACTGAGCGACACTAGACTGCTTGCGAGAAGACCAAGACATAAGAGAAGAACCCAAAAACTGACAAGTCCTAGAAGTGGACTTGCGCTCAAGCCGGCAACCAGCAAAATCAGCACCCGAGTAACCGCAAAGGGAGAGGGTGGAAGAAGCAGAATACCAAATCCCAAACTCAGGTGTGAAACAGAGGTACCTCATAATGCGCTTGACCGCCTGACGGTGAGAAGTGTGCGGTGACGCTTGAAAGCGCGCGCAAAGGCACACCACGAACTGAATGTCCGGGCGTGTCGCCGTCAGGTACAACAGCGACCTGATCATACTCCGGTACTCCTTCTAGTCCACAACTTCTCCATCCTTGTCCGCATCCAGGGCCATCATGGTCGACATGGGTGTTGGAAGAGGCTTGGCCTCACCCATATCGATCTTCTTCAAAATATCCTTGGTGTACTTGCCCTGGTGCACAAACGTCCCCTCTCGGGATTGCTTGATTTGCAACCCGAGGAAAAACGTCAACTTGCCCATCATGCTCATCTCAAATTCCCTGCTCATAGTATCTGCAAACTTGGCAACCAAAGCATGAGAAGAACCACCGAAAATAATATCATCCACGTAAATCTGAACCAACAAAGTGTCACTGCCTTGCTTGAGGAGAAAAAGAGTTTTATCCACACATCCCATTTTAAAACCCTTAGCAAGCAAAAAGGTTTTCAACCTATCATACCAGGCTCTAAGGGCTTGTTTCAAACCATACAAATCTTTGTGAAGTTTAAACACATGGTTTGGAAACTTGGGATTTTCGAAATCGGGGGGTTGTTTCACATACACCTCTTCTTCTATGTAGCCGTTTAGGAAGGCACTCTTGACATCCATTTGAAAAAGTTTGAAACCTTTGGATGCAGCAAAAGCCAAGAGGATCCTAATTGCCTCTAAACGAGCTACAGGAGCAAAAGTCTCCTCATAGTGTATCCCCTCCTTCAGACTATACCCCTGGGCTACAAGTCTGGCCTTGTTTCTCACAACATGGCCATCTTCTCCTTGTTTGTTTTTGAAAACCCAATTTGTCCCAATAGGGTGACACTCAGGAGGAAGAGGAATAAGAACCCAAACCCGATTTCTCACAAAATTTTCAAGCTCCTCATGCATAGCATTGCCCCAATTCGGATGAGATAAAGCGTGTCCAACATCTCAGGGTTCAAAATCAGCAACAAATGCAGAATGAGCAAAGTGAGAGATTTGTTGTGACCTAGACCGAGTGACGCGTTCGTGGATGTCGTCGATCATCTGTTGAGGAGGGTGTTGGCGCTGAATGTGTCATGGCGCCTCCCTTGCTGAAGTGACCTCCCCCTCAACAGTGGCTGGTGCCTCCTCGGGTACAAGTGGTACAACCCGAGGTGGTGGGTCACATGGCCCCCATGTATTGGAAGAAGACGGGTCAGGGACGCGGGCAGTCGTGGTCGAAGTCGACCCAATCGGCACAGCAGGTGGAGGAAGTGCTAGATCATCAATCCCTTCAGCACCTTCTTCCTCATCATCAAAGAGAGATTCTCCAACCTCATGATCACCTACACACTCAAAACTAGAAGAAGGACAAAGCACAGTCTCGTCGAAGGTGACATCAGATGTCTCCATGACTCGATTAGTATCAAGGTTAAGTACACGATATGCACGAGTATGATTACCATAACCCAGAAATACACCGTCAGAAGAACGAGACTCAAACTTGTCCAAGTTGCCTTTCTTGAGTATAAAACAGTGGCAACCAAAAACTCTAAAATAACTCACTTTGGGTTGCTTCCCAAATTGCAACTCATAAGAAGTTTTCTTTAAGAAAGCACGGAGAAAATATGATTGGAAATATAGCATGCAGTGTTTATAGCCTCGGCCCAATATCGCCTAGGAGTCCTATGCTCATCGAGCATCGTCCTGGCCATCTCTATAAGGGTCCGATTTTTCCTCTCTACAACACCATTTTGTGGCGGTATGTAGGGGGAAGAGAACTGATGCTCTAAACCCAAAGAGTTACAAAACTTCTCAAAATCCGAATTCTTAAATTCAGAACCATTATCACTACGAATAGCTCTCATCGAGTTCTTAGGGAACTCGTTCTGAAGTCGCAAGATCAAATTGCGAACAAAAGTGAAAGTCTCAGTTTTCTTAGCGAAAAAGAAAACCCACGAATATCTCGAAAAGTCGTCAACAACAACGAGCACATACCACTTCCCACCAACCGAGCTCACCCGAGCCGGGCCGACAAGGTCCATATGCAAAAGCTCTCCAGGGCGCTTGGTCATAACTTGGTTCACAGGATGGTGGGGAGCGGCTACCATTTTCCCATGTCTACAAGAATGGCAAACAAGATCCTTCTCCATGCACAACTTGGGCAATCCTCGGATTAAACCAAGTGAGCTGAGCCTTGCAAGCAAGTCGAAGCTCAGGTGACCTAGTCTCCTATGCCACTTCCAAAGATCAGAGGAGGAAGGTCCAGCCAAAAGACAACGAGAAATTCCAAATGACTCTGAGAAATTCGCTCAAAAGACTTTCCCAAAAGGCGAAATCAAACACACAAGATTGCCCTGAGGATCCAAAATACGACTGAGATTCGGTTTAAAATGAATCTCATAGTCATCATCAAAAAGTTGTAAAACAGAAAGAAGATTAAAATGCAAGTTAGAAACAAGAGCAACATCACGCAACACAAAGTGCTCATTAACTCGCACAGACCCACGAGACAACACTTTACCTTTGCTATTGTCGCCGAAGGTGATAAACTCCTTTCCGGCAACTAGACTAAGACTGGAGAACCACTTGGCGTTTCCGGTCATATGCCTTGAGCACCCGGAATCCACCAACCAAACGTTCTCCAATCGCCTTACCTATATCAATAAAAAGACATAGGGTGAGCATACGGTCCAACACTGGGGTGAGTAACATGGGAAGTGTACCAGTGTTGGGTCGGCTGCTCAAAAGAACGGTTAGTAGCAAAACCATCCCTAGCACGCCTACGGGGAAAGCGATCACCACGCACAGGAAAACATGGTCTGCTAAGGGAAGAGCGTCCATCGCGATACTCAAAACATGGTGGGGGGTAATGCTCAACAACAAAGCCACCGCCACGGGGTCCATAGCCTACAAAAACAGGATCCCGTTGGGCACGTCCTCCTTGCGGCCTAGGACCTTGAGGCATTGGACCTCTAGGCCTAGCAGCTCTCCTTTGAACCTTTGGTGCATGTACATCATGGAAAGGATGGTACATGTCCGAGTTGTTCATCTCTTTTGCACGGCGCTCCTCTCTCTTGCGCCGAAAGCAAAACTCCCTCAAGTGTCCATCTCTCCCACAGTGCTTACAGTGGTACCTCACCGCTCTCATAGGGGGTTGTTGGTACTCACGGTATTGGGTGTGGATCACTTGGTTCTTTTGTGGCATGAGCTCCTCATGGATAGGTGGCATAGTGTCTAGCTTGTTCCTTAGGTGGTTGGGTTTTGGAGCCCATGTTTGCTTCTTGGGTGGAGCTCTCGGAGGTTCCACAAACACTCCATCCTTGGTGTTAGCTTTGAGAGGCTCTTTGGGTGGAATCTTGGTTAGTTTGGGAGTAGTGGTGGAGTTGGGCTTCTCACTCGGCTTAAGACCACTAAACTCTCCAACCTTCCCAAAAGATGTAGCACTCTCTACACCCTGAGCAAAACCAACACCAGGACCTCCAGCTGCGGCTCACCACAAGACACCCATGACAAGATGGTCCGAAGGTATGTGTTTTCTTCCTCAGTTTGCATCTTGTCATGCTTCACATTTGCAATCTCCATCTCCAAACCCTCACACAGGGCACACCTAGACACACAAGTGCTATCCGAGCTGGCCTTCTCAAGAGACAGAATCTTGGCATTCTTCTCTGCCAACTCGGATTGCATGCCTGCACAAGACTTGCACGCACCCAGCAACACGGGTCTAGCCCTCAGCTCATCCACATCTCCGACCAAAGCAACATACTTCCCCCTCAAGGTGAGAAGGTCAGTCATGTGCTTGGAGCACATCTCACACTCATCCTCCTCAGACACAACAATGGTGGACTTGACAGACTCAAGCTCCTTCACCGCGTCCTCTCACTTCTTCCTAAACTCCTTTCTCTCTCTAGCGGCAAGCCTAAGCAGTTTATCTTGACTAAGGAGAGCAGCAGTAAGCTTGTCAACCTCAGCAGAGAGTTCGTCAGGAGTTTGAGATACCTAGGAGGTGTCGTCGTCGTCATCGTTCCGCGGGATCTCCTCCAGCTTGCTGTCGACCTCATCCACGAGGGCCATGGTGCAGAAGCCCTCGTTGTCGACGAAGAAGCAAAGACCGTTCAGCTTGTCCTCGATCTTCTTCTTCTTCTCGGACTCGTCATCGCTTGATGCAGCGGAGTCGTCATCCGAGTCGTCGACGTCACTGAGAGTGGCGAAGAAGGCACGCTGCTCGGCCTGGGCCTTCTCCATGTACTTATCCTTGATGTACTCCTTATTGAAGTCGCCCCTCCGCTTGTGCTTGGCGGGGACGTACTTCTCCTTGCGCTTGCCGGAGTCATACTTGTGACCATGATCCGTCTTGCCGAAAGCTTGCTTGTTCTTCTTCGGGCAATTGGCGATGAAGTGGTCCGAGCCTCCACACTCGTAGCAGCCACCTCGTCCTCCTCCGCGGCGGCGGTTCATGCGGTTGTTGTGGAACCACGAGAAACGGTTGGCAAGCAGGGCCAACTCGTCATCCGCCATGAACTCTAGCTGCTCCTCTATGACAGAAAGAAGAGATGACAAAGCAAAGCCTCCAGAGGTGTTAGCAGAAGAGCCAGAAACCAAAGCCATCTTCGGGCCCGAAGGATTTTCATAAGAAACCCTTGCCATGGCATCAATCTCACTGGACTTGAGCTTACTAAAGAGCTCGCCGCACGTGAGAGTCTCATAGTTAGGCGATTCGATGATCGCCTGAACCTTGGAGTCCCACACCGACCGATCGAGAGTGTGTAAAAGCTTGAGAGCCCTCTCATGATCGTCGAAAGGCAACAACTCCTTGTTAGCCCTCATCCTGCTGACAATCACCTGAAAGCGAGCGAATAAACTTTCTATGCTCTCGCTAGGCATGTGTCAAAAGTTCTCATACTCTCGCTTGTGCGACTCGTAGAGACAGGTTTTGACTTGAGTGGTGCCCTCATGAAAACGCATGAGAGTTGCCCAAATCTCCCGAGTCGTAGCGAGGTGAGAAACGCGATCAAACTCAGACATGCTCAAACAGGAGAAAAGAGCATTACGGGCTCGGCTATTGACATCATGCTCATCAATCTAATGTTGAGTAGCACGAGCAGCCAAGACCACGTAATCTGCAGAATTGCAAATATCCCAAATCGAAGCACCCATACTCTGGAGATAGGCCGACATACGTATCTTCCAATACGTATAGTTCGTCCCATCGAAAAACGGTGGTTTGCCCACACCGCGATCCATGTCGCCTTCTGTGGATCTGGAACCGGCTAAGGTGGAAGATCCTTAACCCGCTCTAATACCAATTGAAGGACCGAGAATGCTACTAGAAAGCGACCAGAGGGGGAGTGAATGGGAGCCTAAAATTTCTTTTGAAACTTTGGCTTCTGTCCCAATAAAATAACCCCCAAAGATTCAGACCCAAATGTGATGCCTACAACCCTTGGAAGAGGGTGGATGATCCCTAGGATCATAGCGAGGCACCACCAACCGAGAGCGAGTCAAAACCCAAAAGCTCCGGCTCAAGTTCAACACTAAAAACCGACTCCCAAACGTAAATGGATGGCTACGTCGAAAAATCTCCAAATACCTATGCTAACACGTAGCAAAGATACCTAGAGAGGTTCCTAGGTGAACTCTAGGAGCAAACGAGAAGTCCGAAAACCAAGCGGAAAAGCCAGAAGAGCAAACGCACTAAAACACAACCTACAACAGGTTGCCGGACTGTCCGGGCTCCTGGTGCCAGACTATCCGCGCCTACTACGGACTGTTTGCGGTCCACTAGCGGACTGTCCACCGGCAAGAAATGAAAAACAGCACTGCTGCTGAAGTCTCCCTGGACAGTCCCGGACTGTCCGCGGATGACAACGGCGGACTGTCCGCCGGTCAACCTGGACAGGAACAGTCGAGCTGCGCAACCACTAGTCCGGCTTGAGCTCGACGCGCGGACAGTCCGCGCCCTGAGTGGTGGACTGTCCGCGACCACTCAGGGAGGGCGATTTCAATCGCCCTTCTCCCAAATCTCCCCAAATTCGATTCAAATCAAAATCCCTTGATCCCAAAATTGGAGAAGATGATCACGAGGTAGTTGGGAGACTATCCCCAAGAAATCATCCGCTCAAATCAACTCAATCAACGGAAAATCGAAAGGGAAGGTGCAAGAACCAAAAAAGCACCACGAAACTTGAATCGACCTGATCTACTCGTTCGTGAGGATAGAGATAAATTCCTTCGGTGGAAATGTTCTCCTCACATCAAAGAACAAGTTGATTCAAGTGGATTCAAAAAAGACGCAGCGAGGAGGGAGATCGAGTGACGGGAAAATCGTGAAGAAAAGAAGAACACGAAGGACAAGTTCGAAACGCGAATCACAATCACGATTGCTAGCCAAAATTCATCCCCACGAGGAGACAACGGGAATCCGGTCCCGTTTCCACAAAATCCAAATACACAGAGGTACTATTCACCGTCTCTGCGGATCTCAGTAGCTACAGCAGGGATTGGGAGAGCAGGAACCCTAGAATGAAAATAGCAATAGCTGAGATAGTTTGGAGGGAGGGGTTGCCTCTCCTAACATAGCCTAATACAATTATTCCCCTTCTACCCCTACTGCTAATGAGCGAGCAGGCTAACCCTAAGGGTATTCCTGACCAACTCGGAGTGTAGTTGATCTGACGGCTACGCCCGCACATCAGGTAGCTTCGCCTCGACGTGACCTCACCAGATGCCGCCACGTGTTGCCTAGCGCCGCTCGTCCTTTTCACGGACCTCCCCCCGATTTTGAGGCCGAAACCGAGAAACCTGGGCCATCCCCCGGTTTTGAGGCCGAAACTGGGAAACCTGTCGTCCGTCGCCTGAGTTTTGTGGCCCAAACTCAGAAACCCGCCAGCGCCCAGGTTTTGAGGCCCAAACATGGAAATCGTTGTGGCGGAACCGTCCTGATTATAAGAGCTCAAGTATTATCTTAGCCAAATCCGTCTGACTTCGACTGATACTTGAACCCATACAACCCCGGTAGTCCGGAAATCTCGAAGGATTTCTAACACCATACATCAAACAGGATCGCATCGTTCAAGGATTACATTCGTAAAGATACATCATAACGAAAACGAAACCGAATTTAAAATATCAGAGTGCGAATTTAAAATGGAGTTATTACAATACCGAGTTTAAAAATGCGGAAGCTGAAATAGTTTGAAACACGACCACCACACATGTGGTCCAAATAAAACTTCATTGTTTTGATAAATCCACTCGACACAACTCACTCCTCCCTTTTAAGATAATGTGCCACTAGCAGTCTTGGTCCAGCAAAAGAAAAGGGGGAAGCTTCTGGACGACCCTGCCCTGGGCCTACTCCTCATCACCTTCCACCGGGTAGAGGCAGTGCTTACAATAGCCAAAGTAGACCTGGCCATCTGCAACAAACGGGATAAACCCTGAGTACGGGAATGTACTCAGCTAGACTTACCCGTCCAACTGAAAATAAAGACACCAAGGGTATGTAAGGCCTTTTCGGGTGGAGCTGGGATCTTTTAGTTGCGAGAAGCTCAAGTTCAGATAGGAAGTAATTAGTGATAAAGATGAGCTGTCATTTTTAGACCTATTCCTTAATTCTAGGTTTTTCACCTGTACTAGAGCACTCACTTGAATCTACCACTCAATAATATAACCATATCCAGTTGACTTATCCACATTTTAGTTGAACCTTTATTCATTACATGGAGTTGTATCGTGGTGAAGCTCGCCATAGTTTCCCACTAACCGGGGGAGACGGCGACTCGAATCGAATTCCAAATCAGCTGATGAAAGACCTTTAATACCAGCCCACACTTCCCCGTCGGGTCCATGCATTGGGCAACCGCTCGACGCTTGTTCGTGGTGGTAATCGTCGCGGTTCAAGCACGGACCGCCCAATCAGAGTCTGGCGATGGCCTCACGCGGCAGATCGCAACTCCCGTACTAGAGGGCACGACACGGGTTGAAACCGGCCCGAACAGCTTCTAACCGGCTTTGGGGTCGATGATTACAGCACCGACATGTCCCTAAGTAAAAGGGCGCGTTCAAAAATGAACGAGGGCCAACATCGATACAAACCTACACGATCCAACGGATGGACTGCCCCAAGTTTCCGAACTTGTGCCCTGCCATCTCATCGACCGTATTTCATTACTACTCAGGTTCTTTTCCACGATAGCAAATATAGCCAACCGTGATCCGGTAAATACCCATTCGGGTAGTACTGAAACATCCTAAACTACCATTTTTATTAAGCAGGCTAAGCAATTCTACATTGTAACTAAACAACAGGATACAAGGTAGATATTAATCAATAACCAAGGAATGGTAATGCAGCAAGTAGGATTCATTTCAACTCCTAGACCTAATGCATCACAATATAAAAGGACTCAAGTAAACTTAATTGCAAAAGATAGGAGGCCTAATATGCTCCGGGGCTTGCCTTGAGTGAAGACTGCTGCCTCGTGAGAGGGACACTCAGGTAAGTTAGGGTCGTGGACGGGGTCGACTTCCTCTGGCTGCTGCAGCTCCTGGATCTCCGGCTCGGCGTTTAGCTCCTGCTCTTGGTGGGGCTCCGACGGGGTCGATCCTATTGCGTGCGATAAATATATATTTAAATAAATGCGGTGCAAGATGAAGGTGACATGAAAAGAATAATTCTTGCAAACCAACAAAGTCAACTTGTTGAACCACTTTTGACATTGAGGTAATTACTTAATTATTTCGTAAAACAAAATCTGGTTATTCACTCTTTTTCATATTTAATTTAAACCAAAGAAACTCCGATTGAACTGCAAGTGCATCCTTCTGGACTCAGAAAAAATCCACAAAAATTCCAGAAAGTAAACAACACTTGCTGGACTCTACTGAACAAGTTTCAGCCAAAAATAAACTATAGAACTGCAGATACAAAAATGACAAGCAAACTGCCCAAAAAAGGTGCTTTGAACTACAACCCTATTGTAAAAGGGTGCACAACTCTATTTCATATTTTTCCCAGATTCTACTTCACCTTTTATGCTTATCAAGAAAGTTCCATGAACAGAAACATTGTATTATTTCTTACAGGAATTTCCAAAGATAAACACGGACAAGCACAGTTGTAAAACAACTACAACTTTTTCCACAAAACAGATCAGGTTTTTATTTTTCTTAGACTCTTCATGGCATACAGAGACTGCACAAAATTTCCCATATTTTATTTCAACCAATAAAACACCTTAACACTTTTTCTAAGAAATCAGCAAAAGGAACTTTTAACCATAACAGGAACTCTTTTCATAAGAACAGTACTTCATATAACTTTCACAGGCACCAAACATAACAAGGAACCTATACAAATTTTCCCATGAATTAACTCCATCAGAAAACACTTAATTCCATTTATCCCAACAAAAGCATGTGCACTGAAATAAATGAAAACAGTAAAATAAACTGTTATCAAAAATACATTCATATTTTTCCATGATAGATCTACTCATAAACAAGCCAACAAAACTGAAAGTACTCCATTTGGACTTATAAATCATGCTGTACAAAAATAACAAGCATCTCTGGAAATTAAAACTAAAAGAAAAACATTTGAACTTCTCCCGGCTGGCTACGTGCACCCGGTCCATGGACCAGCGAGTGGCTGACGCGCGGGGCCCGTGGGTCAACGGAAACCCACCCTCGCTCGAGCGCACGGCGGTAGGTGATCGGCCGAGGCCTGGCTCGAACGAGACCGCACCCGAGGTTTCGCTCGAGGCCGAGCTCGAGGCCGAGGCCTGGCTCGAGGGCTCGGGCGAGACGGAAAAACATTAGCCCGTCCGAGGCCTGGCTCGAGGGCTCGGGCGAGGCGGAAACACACACGCCCGTCCGAGACCTGGCTCGAGGCTGAGGCCTGGCTCGAGGGCTCGGGCGAGACGGAAACATACACGCCCGTCCGAGGCCTGGCTCGAGGCTGAGGCCTGGCTCGAGGGCTCGGGCGAGACGGAAACAGGGGAGAGGTTTGACCGTCGATTCCTCGCCGTCGGTGAGGTCGCCGGCGGGGAAGCTAGGCTTGTGAACTCACCGCGACGAGGCGCATCGAGCGGTGTAGGTGGTTTGGCTAGCGGATGGCCGGAGTGTGCCGGCGGCGAGCGGCAGCGCACGGAGGCGGCGGTGACGTGCGACTACACCGTCTCCGGCGGTCGCCGGTGAAATTGGGGGAGGCAAAAGCTCGAGTGAACCCTAAGGAGCAAAGCTACGGGGTTGGTTTGGCTCGGGTGGCTGCAGAGGAGCCGGGCCACGAGCGAGGTCTGCGGCGGCGCCCATGGCGCTCGGCCGGGGAGAAGAGGGGATAGGGAGCAGAAGCGTTGAAGCTCGTCGGTGTTCTTACCTTGCCTTGACTCGGTGAAGGTCGAGGATGAAGAAGAGGGGCAGTGGTGCTCGGGTCGGGGAGGAACAGCGTCGCGGGCTCAGCGGTGGTGATGGCGTCCGCGGCGGCGCTCTCTGATCTCCGGCGTCGGTGGGGCTCGAGAGGTGGTGCAAGCAGGAGCACCGGGTGTCCGAGGTGTATACGGAGTGGTGTGCGAGACGAATCGGGTGGTGGTGCTCCGGTGAGGCCGGAACACGGCGGGGCTTTTGCGGCGATGGTCGCGGCGAGCGGGGAGGTGTTCGGCGTGTTCGTGGGAGAGTGAGGGAGAGAGCGAGAGTGAGAGCGGGCGAGCTGGAATGGCAGTGGGGAGAGGGGAGTGTGGTGCGCTCGGGGTTTGATCGGCTTGACCGGCCGGTGGTCGTGGCGGGGCCACGGCGGCGCGGTCGGCGAGGTAGCGCGGGCGATGCCGTGCACGGCGAGCGGCGCTGCAGGTGAGGCGAGCGGAGAGTGGCCGGGGGAGATAGCTTGCGTGCTCGGGTGAGAGAGGATCGAGCGAGGAGTGGCCGGCGAGGATCCTCGGCAGGATACGGCGGCCACGTGGCGGTCGCGGCCGGCGTACGGCGCGGCGTGTCAGCGGCGACAGCGCGCGGCGCGCGCGGCACGCGGGCGAGTTGGGAGCGGGCCGGCGCACGCGAGCTGGGCCGAAAGGCCAGATGGGCCGAAAGGGGTGGCACCGGAAAAAAAACGTTTTCCTTTTTCTTTTCCAAATTCTTTCAAACTTTGACCACTCAAAAACAGTTTCAAAAACTCCAAACTAGGTTTTGACCCAAACATAAAAGTTGCTCAAAACATTTTTCTCTACCACCTTCATATAAGACACTTTTTCTGAAAACCATTTTTAAGTCCTCTACATAAAGAAAGCCAAATAAATAAACAAAAGGCAACAAGCACTCATATGCACATGCAATGATGCAATGCATTGCTTATGCTCCTTTAGTAGCTAATGAAGTTCCTAATGCAGTGCTTGACACTAGGGTGTCACAATCGTCCTCAGCCTGAGTTTTGTGGCCCAAACTCGGAAACCGCCCGCACCCAGGTTTTGAGGCCAAAACCTAGAAACCGTCCACTCGATGGTTTTTCTGTGGCTCAACAACTACACCGACGTCGTAGAGGGATGCACCGCCCGTGCACCCCGTCCACCCGCAAGTCTTCACTTGTCGCTGTCCCAGGCTGTCAGCCACCACGGCCGATCCTCAGGCCACCGGCCCGTCAGTCCAAGCCTCACGTTTGCCCTTCACCGCTCCGGGTCCATCGGCACAGCACGTCTCTACTTGACCTTCACCTTGCCTTTGATCACCGTATCCGAGCTCGACACCTGCACAGCCAAAGAACATGTGCATCATACCAGTTGACAATCACTCATCATCTCAAGATCCGGCATACACCCATGTATCCGCAGAAGGATATCCTTTCTCTGTTAACATGGTTGCAACATATGTCGAAGAAGGAAAATTCAAAGTACTAACCTCTGAGAGAGACCAAAATGTTGGGACTATAGATGTTGAGAGACAAATATCGACTGAAGAATATCAGGAAGTAAAGATGAAACGGAAACAACAAGATAGCTAATACGATCAACTTGAAACCTCTCGAGCTGGCGAGTTGTGTAAGAGACCTACTACCCAAATTCTGTTGAATAAATGGCAACGACAGAAAGAGGAAGACCAACTGCGATGAAAAATGGAATATCAAGAGTGGTTGGAAGAAGAATATAGGTGCTATTGTGATAAGAAGAAAAGAATAAAGGAAGATAATGAATCTCATTCCACTACTACAACGCAGGGCTATAGTAACACCAACTTGTGTTACTATAGGTTGGAAAACATGTTACTAGCTCTCTTAGTAACACATTTTTGTTTGTGTTCCAATTGGCCATGTTACTATAGAGTGGTTTATTGTAACACATTTACTTGTCTACAAGAACATTTTTTTGTGTTACAATGATTTTTGTTGTAACACTTTTTTTATTATAGCAACACTTCATATTATGGTACAATACATGGTTTGTAACACATTTCTTTATCCATTGGATCACTTGCCAACTGTTACAATGATTCTTTGCTGTAACACTCTTATTAGTTCTAATAACACTTCTACATTAAGTTAGAGCACAATATGGGACTTAGGAACACATTTTGTCATAGAATATTTGGTAAAATTCAAACAAAAAATTCAAAAAATTAGGGAATTTTTTTCATCACGGGAGGGGGCCCACCAACCAGCCACACCACCCCATATCTACTCCCACAATATTTTTTCATAATTTTTTCATACTTTGCGTCAACCAAGATTCGGACTACCGACCTCTCACACATGTACGCATAACCTCCACTACCACTCCACCCATTTGTCACTTGTGTCTATATTCTATTTCAGTTACCCTCATATTATACTAAACTGTGTGTAAATTGCTTGTTTAAGGCTCTAAACAAATTCAAATCAAAAAGTTGTTAACTACAAAGTTTCATAACTTTTTGAGATCTACACTTTTTGTTTAGGAAGTTTCTCCAACCAAGGTCATTTACAAAATTTGAATTTCAAATTTTAGAAATTTCAAATGTAGTTTTCATTATCAAGATGATTTCAAATTAAAACGTTATCAACTACAAAGTTTCATAACTTTTTGAGATCTACAGCTTTCATTTTGGCCGTTTTTCCGTCTGAGGTATTTTAAAAATTCGAATCTCAAAATTTTTAAATTCAAATGTAGTTTTGCATGATAATATGATTTCAAATTAAAAAAAGTTGTCAACTACAAAGTTTCATAACTTTTTAAGATCTACAAGTTTCATTATGGTCATTTCTACATCTGAGGTCTTTTTTGAAAACTTCGAATTTTCAATTTTTAAAATTCAGACGCAATTCTGCATGACAAGATGACTTCAAATTAAAAAGTTGTCAACTATAAACTTTTTTGATGTTAACAAAAAGAGAAAATTCTTGATGAACCCATATGGCGGTAGGTTGGTATGTTCATACAACAAATTAAAAAAATATCTATATTACTTCCATTTAATTTTACATTTTTTATTTTGTTTTTTCTTCTCCATTGAACTTGTTCTTCTTATGATATAGCTCCATCTAGTGCGTCTCTTGATCTCGGCCTAATAAATTAACAACATGCTCTGGCATCGAACTCACCTTTTGATGCGGCTACTCAATGCTAATGGTTCTCATGTAATGACCATGATGTGATTGCCTAACAGCCTTGATGAGAGCTATATGTGATGTGTTGCCTATATAAATAGGAAGGTCTACATGTATTTTCTTTTGTAACACTTGAACTGAAACATTATTTTATGTTACTAGAGGCATATATTTGTAACACATTTTATATGTGTTCCACTTATGTGTTACAACATAGTACACTTTTGTAACATTTTTCTTGTAACATTAATTTTGTGTTACTATAATTGTCGTTAGTAACACCTTTTAAAAAAAACTATTTTGTGTTACAGCCGAAGTCTGTAACACACTATTTTGTGTTACTATGAATGTTTACTGGAACACATTAATGAATATGTTACATAAAAGTGTTACAATATCCCTGTTGTGTAGTAGTGTTCGCACTGTTCTGTTCTTCAAATACTGCTAGAATGAAGGTTTGAAGTTGCCTACCCTTAACAATTGTTCTGAATGGAGTGCTCAATACTGGGAATACAGGCAATCTAAGACCAACTATCGACCTATCCATGAGCGTGTGGATCGGCGTTCAAAAATAAAGAGTGTCCATGATCGGCTCGAAAGAAGAGTTGTTGTTCAGGATGTAGTCGATCAAGACACGAATCATCATGAAGACAAAAAGTATGTTTGGAAGAAGGGTCAATGGTGTCCACCTTACCAAGAGTCAAAAAAGGAGAGTCCAACGACTGAGGAATGATGAATTATAGATGGTAGAAAAGAAACCCAAGATCTGGCAAGTCAAACAAACAGCCAATAAAGGCAAGAGCAAGCCATCGGCTGAAATTGTGATAACCTTCATGCTACCTGATGAGTTTAGAGCTACAAATCAAGAAAAAGAATAATCGGATGAGGAAATAGTCGCTGCTCAATGGGTTTTTTCAAGCAGAGGATGCTACCTTTGGGAAACCCAAAAAATATTTGCACTTGAAAACTTTATATTAAAAGGGTTTCGTCGACGGTAAGCCGCTGACCAAAATATTAGTTGATGGAGGTGCAGCCATTAGTCTCATGTCCTATACTACTTTTCGAAAGCTTGGTAAAAAGGCAGAAGATCTATGTCAAACAAACATGAGATTAACATATTTCAGCAGAAAGTCTTCAAACACTAGAGGAGCAACCTGCGTGGAGCTAACAATTGGCAGTAAGAGTTTGTCAACCACTTTCTTCGTTATTGATGCCAAAGGCACATACAACATACTCCTTAGTCGAGATTGGATCCATGCCCATTGTTGTGTTCCCTCTATGATGCACCAAAGCTTGGACCAATGGATTGGTGATAAGGTTGAAATGATTTCAGTAGATTCCTCAGTTAGCATTGCATACGTCATTCCAGATGAATGGAACTTTGATGGAATCACGTGATTTTCTGGCAGACTTCATGAAGGAGATATCATCAAGGTCTTCGATGATTATCAACAATCGATCCAAGCAATCGCCTCTGAGAGTTTTTATTAATAGATTCTTTAATCAAAGAAATTATGTCGTCCAATGAGATAGAAACAGGGATAAACTAAGGCCGACAAATGTTAGCAATGAGATAGATCCTAAGTGTAAAATTCTCCATGTATGTTATATCCGATGTGTGTAATACATCAGGCTTGAATAGCCGATACAAATGTTTGGCCTTGAGCGGAAAAAATAAAAAGAATTTCATCAATAAAGCAACAGCTGATGTGGCACGCATCGCCTTTAGAGCAAAAATAAGTGGTTAAACAAAGTGCATAAGATAAAACTCTGACGAAGCATAGTCATTGTTTTCACAGAATAGGTTCGAAGTCCAGGACTACCCACATTACAACAGGTCAAAAGAAAACATTATTAATAATTTCCTCCACGTCGGAGGCCTCGGCTACAGCATCAGCGCAAGGAGCGAACTCTTCCACCGGGTTCACAAAGTTAGGGACAGCACGGACGTGAGTGAAAGATGGAAGGAGTGTGCCTGCAATCTCCCATCCTTCACTGAGCTGAGCAGCAACAAGCGCATCAGCCGTGCCAGACCGAACACCATGAAGGGCGATTTTTTGGACATAGGCCGGGACATCCTGAAGGCACTCCACACCATGTCACCACGGGCGTTCATGAACTCCGTGACAATGACAACGACCGAGTGCAAAGCGTTCAGCTGCTCTTGGAGACCTAAAGGCAGAAAAGTTGATAAATCAGTAGCTAAGAAATAAAGGAATACAAAGTTTTGCTGACAGAACAACAAGAATTGTCATGAAAAATATGATTTGGCAACATGATCAATCTGCTTGTTGATATGGAATAGTAACCTGCAAATAAAGAATGAGAGAAATGCAAAGGAAATTACCAATGACCGTGGTGTCAAATTCTACCAGTTGTTGCTTTACCGTGGCGAGCGCCTCCATTGCAGCCGCCAGCTCCTGCTCCAGACAAGAGGATTTCTTGCACTCCTCACCGTACAGATACTTGGTGTTCCTCCACTGGTCAAGGAAGTGCCAGGAATCATCACGAAAGAAGTCGGTGGTCATCCCCGGAACCTCCTCCGCCGAAGGAGAGCCGTGATCGGCGCCAGCACTGGTTGGTGAACTAGGACCTTCCCCATGAACATGGGGGGCAATGGCTACGAAAAGAGGAAGGAAATCGGCAAAAATGAACTAGATAAAAAGAGAAAAGGTTCGGATCTCGTCTTACCTTGCCCGGCGATGACGAGATGGCTAGTCATCTTCACCAGAGATCCCCTCGAAAGGGCGTTTGTCGTCTGCCATTGCTAGGGTTTACTATGGAAGGGGGGCGATTTTGGATTCCGAGACAAGAGACGAAAGTGGAAGAGTCGTGGGTCTTTCTTGGAACCGTTGGTCGTATTTATAAGACAAGAAGATAAATGGGCACCGTCCGGAGGTAGTTGTTTCAGGCGCCAGACTTGAAGGGTCTCGTTCGGATTCCGCTCAAAGTGGATCGACTAATTTTGCTGATAAGAATTTTTTCCATCACGAGTGTTGGGTAAAAACTGACTAATTATTGACAAGGGTGCATCAACATTTAGATAATTGTTGACATTAGTTAGCATCACTTCAGATAATGACATCAGAAATGTGGGTAGACAATCCTTAACGTCATCACCTTAAAAGCTAAGTTGTCACCACTAGCAGTATGATCATGCCCTTATAAATATTGAATAAGATTATCCGCAAGCGCACAGATAAAATACACCTGTTGTAGCATTTCACCTAGGAGAGTTCCAAGGTGTCGTTATTTATATTATGCCTCTAAATCTAAGTTCTCGAGAGAGTGGCAGGAGATAAACTTCTACAAACTAAAACACACACATGTATATGATAAGAGTTCCACTAGATCTTCTCAATACAGGAATCAATCATAACAAATATAAGATAAATAAGATAAATAGAACAGGATAAACCGAAAAGAGTTCCACAGAGCATTTTCTATCCAAGGTTTGATCATAACTAAAACAAGAAAGAGATAGATTAACTTTCTAGTATGGTTCTAACTATAGGTCATAGACTACATCAATTAGTGCAATTATATTTAGCAATCATGGTTAGAATAACTTATATTTATACGCAGGAGACATCACGCATGGAGGATCAGATCCAGAGTCTATCCTCTCTAGGTGGCCGTGTCTTACTAGGCCTATATTTGGGGAGTGGACTATAAAGGAATCAACAAGGCTATAAGAGTCACCCTCACGAACTACCACTTATTGGCCTGGAATATAGGGTGCATTTGCAGGTAAACAACATATAAGCACCACGCTTACACAATGTTGACCACTCACCCCTTGATCATCGGAATGAGCGCTATACAAACAAGAGCATAAATATAATGATACCCTAGCTATGATAAACATATAACTAAAGTAGACGATGAACATTATAATTATGAACATGAAATAGTAACAAGTCATATCAAGTATCAACTAGAACAAGAACTAGAATAGGAATAAGAACTAGAAGAACAATTAGAACTAGATTAAAAACACAATGATGAACTAGAAGAACTAGAACACATAGATGATGAACTAGAAGATAATTAGACAAATAGAAGAACAATGTTGATACAAGAGAGAAGTTACAAGGCTTTACCTAGCCTCCTATGACTAGATCCAGAATCTGAGCTTCCCTCGACTCTTCTAATTCTATTCTAGATATGCCCTAGGATGGTGGAGCTCTTGGTTGTCCTCTCAAGGAATACCTCTGAACTAAATGATCTGATGATTAAATGAATGACTGAATGCTCTCTTCTCCAGGGGGTCTGGGTCTACTTATATAGGCCGGTGTGATGAACCGTAGCCTTCGGATCAAACCATCCTTAATCAAGGGCATAGATACATCAAGGAGGTCGGTTAGGTCACATCGTGTGAAGATGAGCCTTGTTCCCTGGGGGCCCAGGTCGGCTGGCCTAGAGGTGGGGCCGGTCGGCCCCACTTTCCAGCCGTCGAGCTCCTCCTTCATTGTGGTGTCTTTTAGATGCTTCCAGCGTAAGAGTTTGGTTGATTTGCGCAAGTAATGATGGTGTGGTTGGATTCTTTGTCATCATCTTCCTGTCTGGTCCCTGGATAATTCTGGTTTACTGCAGCTGATGGATTTTTATTTGTTACACCCTTGGACTTTATATGGATAATGCTTCTAGAGTGTTCCACAGTCTTCCAAGTCGTATTCATCGAGGACTCTCGCTCCGGGACTCCAAATATGGCAGATGATATGTCCGTTCTGATCGTCTCGACGAGCTCTGCATGATGGTGTGATCTGATTCTTCACTTGAGATACTTTCTTATGATAAAATATTGGATATTCTGTAGAACAAGTGAGAACAATGCAACTTGTGGAACTTGTTAGAATTAAACCCTATGTTGACGGTCCTTACAGTCAATATTATACTATCAACTAATGCACAAAATGATATTAAATGGTTGATGATGCATAGTTGTAGTGTTTGGTTCTAATGAGTTCCACAAGTTGTGTTGTTCTCACTTGTTTTGTAGGATAATCAATGTTTCATTATATAAAAGTATATCAAGTGATGAATCAGAGAACATCATTGCGAAGAGCTCGTCGAGACGATCGAAATAGACATATGATTTGCTATATTTAGAGTCCCGGAGCGAGAGTCTTAGTTGGATACGACTTGGAAGCATCTAGAACAACCCAGAGTGATCACCAAGCAACATAATTCAGGGGTTAAACTGACAGATTCCACAACTTTGGTGAATTACTATTTTTGAGGGAGTTTTCCAACAGATGGAAAGAGGTAGAGTCCTACTCCAACACGATGAATTATGCAAACAGATGGAATGTCGTGTTAGGGCAACAAGGAAGGTTCCAGAAAACAACCGAACGAAGGTGGTGCCTGGTGGCTACCAGGTGGGGCCGGCCAGCCCCACCCCCAGGACGGCCGGCCTGGGCCCACCTGCAAGTGTCTCATCCTTCACGTGATGTGTTCCAATACAATAACTCTATTATGCATCTCGACCACTGATCGAAGTCGGTTTGATCCAAGGGCTGCAGTTCATCCCACCGAGCTATAAAACCAGACCCAGACCCCCCTGGGGAGGCATCTCCATCTTCGTCTTCATTATTTATCTACAGATAAAAAACTAGGGTTTCAGGTAGAACTAGAGATCCCTCTAGTTGATTTAGTTCTAGTTCTAGTTCTTCTAGTTCTAGTTCTAGTTCGTCTAGTTGTAAAGAGTTATCCCAAGTTTAGAACTAGAAGAGAGAGAGAGAGAGAGAGGTAGAATAGGAGGATTAGAAGGAGCTCCGGCCTGTCAGATCTTCTTCTTCAACTTGTACCTGCGGATTCAAGTTCGTCAAGAGCTTGGATCAGGATATTCTTCGGTCATCATCTTCTAATTATCAGTAAGCATTATTGTTCTTATTGTTCTTCTAGCTTGTAACTCTAATTAGAGTAGTCTAATTCTAGTATCCCTAGGATTAGAGGAGTCGTCGTCGTGTAAGCGTGGTTCTTAGACACGATTACTTGCATAGTGTACCCTATATTCCAGACTAGTGGTAGCTCGCAAGGGTGACTCTTATAGCCCTGTTGAATCTTCTATAGTCCAGCTCTCGTCTATAGGCCGAGCAGGAGTATATTACTTGTGAACATCAATACTCTGTATGTGGTCTCCCAACATAATCCACAGTTGAATAATAATCGCATAGCTTCCTAAGATTAGAGTTGGTAACCCTAGTTATCCCCTTTATCTTTTGTGTTCTCATCTTTGTTAGTGCTCAGGGTTTAACAAATAGACTTAAGACAATCACGATGTTCCTTTGGGTTCAATATTAAAACTAGGTCTACATCCGGTGAAGTGCGGGTATCTAATCTGTGCGCTTGCAGATTTATCTCTTGTGTCCTGGTAACATACCTAAGCCTTTCTAGTGTTGTTGCCAAGGTTAGGGCTTATCTCTATTCTTGGTAATGATGTTAGTAAGTGTCGACAAGCATTTTTGGCGCCGTTGCCGAGGAACGGTCGAGAGTTGATCTTAAGTCTGCTTAAACTTGTAATCATACTTTTACCTTTTCCTTTTTTGTCCCAGTCTTTTCATCATTTTTGTGTTCACCCTTATGGATGTTTTTGAATTCCACTCTTATCTATCACTACCCCATGAGCGCAAGCTATAACCAGTAGAAACCTTAGACCCTATCATAGCACCTAGTTATGAGCTACACCTACATTTTGGGAATATTCTGTTCTGGGAACATTCCTTCTTGGGAGTCTGCATTTTAGACAGCTAGATAAATTATCTCTTGGCTCATGGTGGGATGTTTTTAATGACCTCATCATGTAATCCCTTAATGTTGCAATTAGAGAATGTTCCTCTGTTTTGTCTGCTAGTGAGCAAGGTTTATGTTTCATTATATTACTAGAAAAGCCCTCTTGTCCTAGTTTTCTGACCCATTTGCTATAGTAGATGGAAGTACTTTCATACATGTCTTAAATGAAGCATGGTGCCTAGTTTAGGAGTGGTGATCTTGCTTTCAAAGGTCTTTTAATTTAAGCATGCTTAGGTTAAAATGTCCTCTTAAATCAAATTAGATGTGGTGTCTAGGTTGGTTTTTGAACCGATAGTATGCTACAGTGGATGTTGGATATTTTGTTGGACTAACCCCTACAGGAAAACTTTCAATATCAATTTTGGGAAAGTTTTGAGATAAATTCATATCGGAGATGAAGCAAGGCATACAATGAAGTTCAACAGCTTTGCACAAAGAAGACTCAGCTCATTCATCATGGATGAAAGAACTGTGAGTACCAAAGTTTATTTATTTTTTCTTATAACAAGTTATCTTTTGCCTTGAATCATGTTAAAGTGCAGCCAACACATGAAATACTAATCTATGATAAAGTAATCCTAAAAACATCTCTTTATCAGCATGGATGCAAAATACATAAATTGTGGACAACTCATGCTTCAAATTCTTGCAATCCTTTGGGTATATGTCCACTAACATTATGCAGGAGAGAGATTTTGTTCATCCATGGTTTGGTCTTGCAGATACATGGGTGTATGTCGGATCTTGAGATGATGAGTGATTGTCCCACTCGTATGATACGCATGTTCTTTGGCTTGTGTTGTGCAAGTGTCGAGCTCAGAGACGGTGATCGAGGGCAAGGTGAAGGTCAAGTAGAGGCGTGTCGTGTCGATGGACCCGAAGCGGTGAAGGGCAGACGTGAGGCTTGGACTGATGGACCGGTGGCCTGAGGATCAGCTATGGTGGCTGACAGCCTAGGACAACGACAAGTGAAGACATGTGGGTGGACGGGGTGCACGGGCGGTGCATCCCTCTATGGCGTCGGTTTGGTGGTTGAGCCACAGAAAAACCACCGAGTGGACGGTTTCCAGGTTTGGGCCTCAAAACCTGGGTGTGGCCGGTTTCCGAGTTTGGCCACAAAACTCGGGTTGAGGACGGTTTCTAGGTTTGGGCCTCAAAACCTGGGTGCTGGCGGGTTTCTGAGTTTGGGCCACAAAACTCAGCCGATGGACGAAAGGTTTCCCGGTTTCATCCTCAAAACCGGGGGAGGTCCGTGAAAAGGACGGACGGCGAGTGGTGGCACGTGGTGGCATCCGATGAGGTCACGTCGAGGCGAAGCTACCTGATGTGCGGGCGTGGCCGTCGGATCGACTACACTTCGAGTTGGTCAGGAATACACTTAGGTTTAGCCTGCTCGCTCATTAGCAGTAGGGGTAGAAGGGGAATAATTGTATTAGGCTATAATAGGAGAGGCAGCCCCTCCCTTCAAACTATCTCAGCCATTTGCTACTTTTACTTAGGGTTTCCTGTTCTCTCATTCCCTGTTGTAGCTACTGAGATCTGCAGAGATGGTGAATCATACCTCTGTGTATTTGGATTTTGCAGAAATGGGACCGGATTCCCGTTGTCTCCTCGTGGGGATGAATTTCGGTTGGCAATTGAGATTGTGATTCGCGTTCTTGAGTTATTCTTCGTGTTTTGCTTTTTGTCTCAATTTTCTCATCGCTCGATCTCCCTCTACGCTTCGTCTTTTTTGAATCCACTTGAATCAACTTGTTCTTTGAAGTGAGGAGAACATTTCAACCGAAGGAATTCATCTCAATCCTCACGAACAAGTAGATCGGGTTGATTCAAGGTTCGTGGCGACTTTTTCGTTCCCACACCTTCCCTTTTGATTTCCCGGAGTTTGAGTTGATTTGAGAGGATGATTTCTTAGGGATAGTCTTCCAACTACCTAGGGATCATTTTCTCCAAGTTTGGGATCGAAGGATTTTGATTTGGTTCGGATTTGTGGAGATTTGAGAGTGAGGCGATCAAAATCGCCCTCTTTGCAAGGTCGCGGACAGTCTGTCGTGGGTGTCGCGGATAGTCCGTGCATCGGAACTCAGCCGAGCAGTGGTTGTTCGTCGCGGTGCATAGTGCCTCGATTTGACTCGCGGACAGTCCGCCGTTGTGACTCGCGGACAGTCCGGGACTGTCCAAGGAGGTTTCAGCAGACTTGAGTTTTTGGCACTTTGGCCGGCGGACAGTCCGCCACCAGCTCGCGGACAGTCCGGCACAGGGCAGACTGTCTGGGACCGTACCTGCGAACAGTCCGGGACCCTGCTGAGTGTTGGTGTTTTGTGCGTTTGCTATCCCGACTTTTCCGTTTTGTTTCCGAACTTCTCGTTTGCTCCTAGAGTTCACCAAAGAACCTCTCTAGGTATCTTTGCTACTTGTTAGCATCAATATTTAGGGATTTCCCGACGTAGTCTTCCATCTACGTTCGGGAGTAGGTTTTTGGGTTTGAACTTGAGTCGGTGCTCTCGAGTTTTGGTGTGCTCTCGTTTGGTGGTGCCTTGCTACGATCCTAGGGGTCATCCACCCTCTTTCCGAGGGTCGTGGGCATCACGCTTGTGTCTGAAGCTTTTGGGGTTGATTTGTTGGGACAAAATGGGTTTTCAAAAACAAGCAAGGAGAGGATGGCCATGTTGTGAGAAACAAGGCCACACTTGTAGCCCGGGGGTATAGTTAGAAGGAGGGGATAGACTATGAGGAGACTTTTGCTCTTGTAGCTCGTTTGGAGGCAATTAGGATCCTCTTGGCTTTTGTTGCATGCAAGGGTTTCAAACTTTTTCAAATGGATGTCAAGTGTGCATTCCTAAACGGCTACATAGAGGAAGAAGTGTATGTGAGACAACCTCCCGGTTCCAAAAATTCCAAGTTTCCAAACCATGTTTTTAAACTTAACAAAGCTTTGTATGGTTTGAAACAAGCCCCTAGAGCCTGGTATGATAGGTTGAAAACCTTTTTGCTTGCTAAGGGTTTAAAATGGGATGTGTGGATAAAACTCTTTTTCTCCTCAAGCAAGGCAATGACACTTTGTTGGTTCAGATTTTAGGTGGATGATATCATTTTTTGTGGTTCTTCTCATGCTTTGGTTGCCAAGTTTGCAGATACAATGAGCAGGGAATTTGAGATGAGCATGATGGGTGAGTTGACATTCTTTCTCGGGTTACAAATCAAGCAATCCCGAGAAGGGACGTTTGTGCACCAGGGCAAGTACACCAAGGACATAGTGAAGAAGTTCGATATGGGTGAGGCCAAGCCTCTTCCAACACCCATGTCGACTACGACGGCCCTGGATGCGGATGAGGAGGGAGAAGCCATGGACCAGAAGGAGTACCGGAGTATGATTGGGTCGTTGTTGTATCTGACGGCGACACGCCCGGACATCCAGTTCGCGGTGTGTCTTTGCGCGCGATTTCAGTCGTCGCCGTGAACCTCTCACCGTCAGGCGGTCAAGCGCATTATGAGTGAAGGGTTACAAGGATGCTACGCTAGTCGGAAAACAAAAAATTTTGACCTCATAAACTAGGAACTACTGCTAGTTATAGATCACGGGATTACCACTAGACGCGCAGATGCAGCGGAAGACGTCTCGGTGTAGACGTGCGCGTCGCAGCGATGCCCTGTAGATGTTCACGTACGTCCTTCACGTCTCCATGTGCGGTTCGTCCTTGTGCTCCAGATGCAGCACCTCCGAGGTATCCCACACGTATAGGGAGGAAGCGTCATGCCTCCAGACTGCTAGGTCTTCGAGGAGCAATAGGCGAAGGCACGGCTGTCTAATGACGTGGTTGAAACCCTGGCCGCCCCACCCCTCTATTTATAGGCGTCCCTAATGAGCTTGCCGACCTGGAGGCCCATTAGAAAACCCTAATCCCGGTCTGATTCGAGTCCAACTCGAATCAGGCTTCTAGCCCCTTAAGCGTGCGACCCTATGGGTTCACGCACACATAGACACGGCCCAGTACTCCTACTCGCCCGATAGTTGATAGCGGCCTCTAGCAAGACGTGTCAACTCCTATGTATACGCAAAGATCATATTTGATGAACCACCACGATCACATATGCGTAATTCCCTTGCCACACAATATTTGGTTCAACTCATAGGTTAACACTTAACACTACAAGGAAGAGTGCTTTACATGACGATCACTTTGGTCATAAATAGTCGAAAAGACGTCACAGTTAACTTGTCATGACGATCGGAAAATCTGTCATGTATCTCACGTCATACATTTGCTGGACCAGCTGGAGTCATCACTAATTGTCATTTCATTTCGACATAGAATAATCGACAAAGTTTGAGCGAAAAAATCCAAAAAAAATGTATCTCACGTCATACATTTGCTGAACCAGCTGGAGTCATCACAAATTGTCATTTTATTTCGTCATAGAATAATCGACAAAGTTTGAGCGAAAAAATCCAAAAAAATATGGGAAATGTTTTTAAAATTAGGGGAGGGGCCCCACTAGCTAGCTACACCACTCATCTACTCCAATCGTATTTTTTGTATTTTTTTTGTGATTTTTTTGCACTTTGCATTAACCAAGATTCGAACTAGCGACCTCTCGCACATGCGCATGTAACCTCCACTACCACTCCACCCCTTTGTCATTTGTGTCTATAATTCATTTCAATTTCCCTCATATTATGCTAACCCATGTGTAAATTGCTTATTTGATGCTCTAAACGAATTCAAATAAAAAAAGTTGTCAACTACAAAGTTTCATAACTTTTCGAGATCTACATTTTTTGTTTAGAAAGTTTCTCCATCCGAGGTCATTTACAAAATTTGAATTTCAAATTTGAGAAATTTCAAATGTAGTTTTCATTAACAAGATGGTTTCAAATTAAAAATTTATCAACTAGAAAGTTTCATAACTTTTTGAGATTTATGACTTTCATTTTTGCTATTTTTCATCTGAGGTATTTTGAAAATTTTGAATTTCAAAATTTTTAAATTTAAATACAGTTTTGCATGACAACATGATTTCAAATTAAAAGTTGTTAACTACAAAGTTTCATAAATTTTTGAGGTTTTCAACTTTCATAGAACTTTTAAAAAAACAAGGCCCATGTTGGTAAAAAAACAAGGCCCATGTTGGCAGGCCATATCAGGGTCATGTTGGATGTTGAGCTGTGACGAAACAAAAGTATCCGTCATAGATCTACCACTCAATTGCTAAGATATGCAAAAATAATTCGTGACGTTCAGATCGTCATATATAAATCACCTAATAAATGAAGAATATGATTTTATGATGCTTTCTTAGAACGTCATCAAAAATCGTCATGTAAAGCACCATTTCTTGTAGTGTAACCTAAGCATGGCCATGCATTTTATAATCAAATCATTTGAGTGGTCCAGTGATATCTCTCTCGCATGGAGAGGGGCAAATCCCATCTTGATCGTCTATCTCACAGCATACTTCCTGACAAACCCGAAGACTATCTTTATAACTACTCTGTTACGAAGTAGCGTTTGATAGTCCCTAAGTAAGTCGATTCATATCTTGAGTACATGCCACAATCTCAGATCTAAGGACATAACATACATGATGTGTAAAGAGATAATAAGAAGAACATCTCATGTTGGGTCAGTCCAGCCCCATGTCATACATGTGCCCACATTATTAGTTTGACATCTCCATGTCTATGACTTGTGAAACATAGTCATCAACTAATACATGTGCTGATCTAATATTCATGTGTGTCCTCACATGAACTCCGATCACGGACAACTATCGAATAACCATTCAAGTAAACGAGTTTCACAGACAATTCACATAATTGTCAATCAATACAAGTTGTCTTTAATGGATATTCAATGAACATATAATAAATCATGGATACAATAGAAATATCATCATCTCTATGATTACCTCTAGGGCATATTCCCAACAGTCTCCCACTTGCACTAGAGTTAATCTTTTAGATATCTAATACCCATAGACCTCACATGTGCCTCATGCTTAGGTTGTGGAACAGCCTTTGTCAAAGGATCTGCTATATTCAAATCCATATGTATTTTGCACATCTTCATTTCATCTCTTTTAATGAAGTCTCGAATGAGGTGAAATTTCCACAGTACATGTTTGTTCTTCTGGTGATTCCTTGGCTCCTTAGCCTGCGCCATCGCCCCATTGCTATCACAATGTAGAGACAATGGGTTGGACGCATTTGGAAACACACCAACATCAATGAGAAACCTCCTCATCCAAACACCTTCCTTTGCAGCTCCACTAGCTGCAATGTACTCGGCTTCTGTTGTAGAATCGGACACGGTCTCCTGCTTGGAACTTTTCCAACTGACTGCACCACCATTTATTGTGAACACGAAACCTGATTGAGATTGTGAATCATCCGTTTCAGTTTGGAAACTAGCATCGGTGTAACCATTTACAACGATCTCCTCCTCACCTCCATAGATTAGGAACACATCTTTAGTCCTTCTCAAGTACTTAAGGATGTTTTTAACAAGTTTCCAGTGACTCTCACCTGGATTAGCTTGATATCTGCTCGCAACACTTAGAGCATATGAGACATCCGGGCGTGTACATATCATGGCATACATGATGGAACCAATGGCTGAAGCATATGGAACCTTACTCATGCGCTCTCTCTCACCAAATGTCGAAGGACACTGTTTCTCACTAAAGCGCATGCCATGTGACATAGGCAAGAACCCTTTATTGGACGGTTCCATGTTGAACCGCTTCAACACTTTGTCAATGTACGTTTCTTGGCTTAATCCTATTAGCCTCTTTGGCCTATCTCTATAGATCTTAATGCCCAGAGTATATGTTGCTTCTCCTAAATCCTTCATAGAAAAACTGTTATTCAGTGAAGTCTTTACGGTTTGCAACATTGGAATGTCATTCCCAATCAACAGTATGTCATATACATACAAGATTAGAAACACAACAGCACTCCCACTTTCCTTCTTGTAAACACAAGGTTCTTCTTCACTTTGACGGAAGCCAAACCCTTTGACCACCTCATCAAAACGAATATTCCAACTCCGAGATGCTTGCTTTAACCCATAAATAGATTTCTTAAGCTTGCATATTTTTCCAGCATTGCTAGGATCAACAAAACCTTCGGGTTGTATCATATACACGTCCTCTTCCAAATTTCCATTTAGAAAGGCTGTTTTAACATCCGTCTGCCATATCTCATAGTCATAATAGGCAGCAATTGCTAGAATGATCCGGATAGATTTAAGCATCGCTACCGGCGAGAAAGTCTCGTCGTAGTCAACTCCTTGAACTTGCCGAAAACCTTTTGCGACAAGTCGAGCTTTATAAACTTGGACGTTTCCATCCATATCCTTTTTCTTTTCATAGATCCATTTGCACTCTATGGGTCTTACCCCATCCGGTGGGTCAACCAAGTTCCAAACTTGATTGGCTCCCATGGAATCTATCTCGGATCTCATGGCACTATGCCATTTCTCAGAATCTGGGTCCATCATTGCCTCGGCATAAGTTGCAGGTTCGTCATCGTCTAACAATAACACATCCCCACGCAACTCATGGATTCTTGCTGACCTTCGTGGTTAGGGCGGGGTGTCTGTTGCCATAGGTAGCTCAACTTGTTCTGCTACATTAGCATCACTCGTGGAGTCAATCTCTGTTGGCTCATCCTGAACTTCTTCAAGATACACCTTCTGCCCTCTCTTGTCTCTTTTGAGAAGCTCTTTCTCTAAGAAAACATCGTTTCGAGCAACAAACACTTTGCCCTCTGAGCGGTTGTAGAAGTAATACCCTAAAGTATCCTTTGGGTATCCCACGAAAAAGCACTTGTCCGATTTGGGTGTTAGTTTATTTGATATAAGTCATTTGACATAAACTTCACAACCCCAAATCTTTAGAAAAGACAAACTGGGATTCTTACCAGTCCACATCTCATATGGTGTCTTAACTACGGACTTGGACGGTACCCTATTTAATGTGAAAGCGGTTGTTTCTAGAGCGTGTACCCAACACGATAAAGGAAGGTCCGACTGGCTCATCATAGACTGAACCATGTCTAACAGAGTTCGGTCATGTCGCTCGGACACGCCGTTTCTCTGAGGCGTTTCGGGTGGCGTAAGTTGTGGAACAATTCTGCAACTCTTAAGATGATTGCTAAACTTGTGGCTCAAATATTCGCCTCCACGATCAGATCGCAAGGCCTTAATTTTCTTGCCACATTGATTCTCTACCTCATTCTGAAATTCTTTGAACTTTTCAAATGTCTCAGACTTATGTTTCATCAGATAGACATAGCCATATCTGCTAAAATCATCAGCGAAGGTTATGAAGTATTGGAATCCACCTCTAGCTGTCGTACTCATTGGTCCACATACATCAGTATGTACAAGTTCCAACAAGTTAGACGCCCTCTCAGGAAAACCTATGAAAGGCGACTTGGTCATTTTGCCCAGCAAACAAGCCTCACATGTCTCGGATGATTCCAAATCAAACAAAGTTAGAAACCCATCAGCATGGAGCCTCTTCATGCGATTCTCACTTATATGACCCAAACGATAATGCCACATATAGGTAGGATTTAACTCATTAAGTCGAGGCCTTTTAGCAGTAACATTACAGATAGACATAGGTGCATCGTCAAGATTTAAAATCAACAACCCATTCACAATGGATGCAAAAGCCACAAACATATCATTCTTAGAGATTACACAACCATTGTCTTTACTCGCAAATGAATAGCCATCCTTCATCAAACATGAAGGTGACACAATGTTTCGACTTAAACTTGGAACAAAATAACAAAAATTCAACTCCAAAATAAATCCTGATGGGAGGTGTAGTTGCATCGTCCCGACGTTCAACACAGCAACTCTTGCATTATTGTCCACACGGAAATCAATCTCCCCTTTTCCAACGCTTCTACCTCTTATCATTCCCTGCATCGTATTGCAAATATGAGCAACCGAGCCGGTATCAAATACCCAAGAATTAATATAAGAGTTAGCGAGGAAAATATCTGTAATAAAAACAACAAGTGTATGAGCAGCGGGAGTACCTTTACCACTGCAATCCTTCTTCAAGGATGCTAAGTACACCTTGCAGTTTCTCTTCCAGTGACCTTTCCCCTTATAGTGGAAGCACTCAGAATCAGCAGTTGGTTCAGCAGCGTCAGGCACAGGAGGGTTTGACTTAGAGATCACATCTTTGGCCTTGCCCTTGCCCTTCCTATTCTTCCAAAAGTTGCCCTTCCTTTTAAAGTTAGGCTTGTTTTGGATCGCCATCACATGGCTGCTGCCAGCACCTTTCTTGATGTCTGCATCTGTTGTCTTAAGCATGCCACATAGCTCATTCAAGCCCCTCTCCGCACCATGCATATGGTAGTTCGAGATGAAGTTCCTATAGCTAGGTGGGAGAGAAGAGAGAATGAAGTCAGTAGCCAGTTCTGGACCAATTGGGAAGCCTAGCTTCTCCATCCTCTGAGTGTAACCAACCATCTTGATCACATGTGGTCCAACTGTTGCGCCCTCTGCTAGTTTAGTCTCAGCAAGAGACTTAGAAACATTGAACCTTTCAGTTCTAGCCTAAGTCTGGAACATCTCATCTAGCGCTACGATCATATCATATGTTGTATGGTTATTATCAAACTGCATCTGCAAATCTGGTTCCATGCTAGCAAGCATCAGGCATCCCACTTCAAGATCAGCATCACATGCTTTCTTGTAAGCGGTATTCTCAGCAGCAAGCGCATTATCAGTAGGTTCCTCCGGTAGTGGGGGTGTCTAGAATATCTTCATTTTTCTCAGCCCTGAGAACAATTCTCAGGTTGCGGATCCAATCCGCATAGTTTGTTCCAGACAACTTATCTTTCTCAAGTATTGAACGTAAAGTAAATGGTTCAGGTGCGAGTGTCATTTATCTACAACAAAAGTAAATGCAAAATACTAAGACAATGTATCCAAGACAGAGTAAATGATATTAAAACTTTAATAAAATTTACTCCCACTAAGATCAATATCCCTCTATTGAACCTTAGTAATTCAAGATCCAAACTAACAAGTCTACTAGTGAGCTTTATCATCACCGCTAGTGGACATGGTAGATCGGTAAGCAACTCTTTGCTAATCATATCACATATGACACTTGTTGTTGGCCAATATCTCTATGTGTGCTCAACTTCGTATGCTTCAAGGTCCCTAACCATTAGGATGACCTTGTTCAAGCAACCAACCCTTCTGCAGTAAGTATCCGATACGAACCTGCCTAGTCAAGGAAAATCAGTGACACTCTAATTTCATAGGAGCGCCATCGATTGTACAAGACATATGACAGTGCAAGGTTTGGGGAAGCATATGACTTGAACATTACTGAGGGATCGTTCTACACTTTCACTACCACATGAATACAATAAACATGAATCATACATGAAAGTAGAACATAATAAGAGAATAGCATCAACACATATATGACTTGGTATAGCCCAGTGTTCCATTGGAGATCTCCATCTCCGCCAATCTGTTCACCATAATGATCTCTATCTACATGGTACATGTACATCATCCTCCAGCGATGAATCCACCGAGACTAGCTACAACTAGCATAATTAATAAAGTAATTACATAGTCGCGTGTAGGATTATCACAATTTTGGCACGCAGGCCATTACATCAAATGGACAATATATATGTGGCTCCAGCCATATTGTCATAATCATGACATGCAAGTCATGAAACAATTTCATACATGCATCGAATACACATAAGGGCTATACCAGTCATCAATCCATGCAAAAGAGTTAAACGTTCCCGACGTCTAATCTTGAATCGCAGAAAACATAATTTTCCCAGCCTTTTTTGCAAATCTAAATTCGATGAAACTGGCCAAGGCCAGTGAAAATCGGATGTAAAATTTTCTGTAGATCGATTTTCATTTAAAGATCATCTCAATCCGAGGTCGTATGCAAAAGTTATGGTCGTATTACCGAACAGCGTTCCTTTTGCACATCTCATGCCGACGCACATCTCATGCACCCGGCTGTTGACCTAGATTCGATTCGATCAATCTGATTGATCTCCATCTTGCCATGATTGGATTTACACGCATCACTTAACTCCGAAGGCGGAATTCCGACCGGTAGGAGTAGATCGTTACATGACCAATACGGCAAGATCACGAATCAAGATCAGAAATTGATCTACAACCGCGCATATCTCTATATGCACACAACCGAATCTATAATGAAGCAGTAATGGCCTTGATACCATTGAAGGGTTACGAGGATGCTACGCTAACTGGAAAACAAAATTTTTTGACCTCATAAACCAGGAACTACTACTAGGTATAGATCACGGGATTACCACTAGACGCGCAGATGTAGCGGAAGACGTCTCGGTGTAGACGTGCGCGTCGCAGCGATGTCGTGTAGATGTTCATGTTCGTCCTTCACGTCTCCACGTGCGGTTCGTCCTTGTGCTCCAGATGCAGCACCTCCGAGGTATCCCACACGTACAGGGAGGAAGCGTCACGCCTCCAGACTACTAGGTCTGCGAGGAGCAATAGGCGCGGGCGTGGGGTGGGCGACGGCTGTCTAATGACGTGGTTGAAACCCTGGTCGCCCCACCCCTCTATTTATAGGCATCCCTAATGAGCTCGCCGACCTGGAGGCCTATTAGCAAACCCTAATCCCGGTCTGATTCGAGTCCAACTCGAATCAGGCTTCCAGCCCCTTAAGCGTGCGACCCTATGGGTTCACGCACACATAGATACGGCCCGAGTACTCCTACTCGTCCGATAATTGATAGCGGCCTCTAGCAAGACGTGTCAACTCCTATGTATACGCAAAGATCATATCTGACGAACCACCACAATCACATATGTGTAATTCCCTTGCCACACAATATTTGGTTTAACTCATAGGTTAACACTTAACATAAGCACGGCCATGCATTTTATGATCAAATCATTTGAGTGTTCCAGTGATATCTCTCTCGCATGGAGAGGGGCAAATCTCATCTTGATCGTCTATGTCTCACAGCATACTTCCTAACAAACCCGAAGACTATCTTTATAACTACTCTGTTACGAAGTAGCGTTTGATAGTCCCTAAGTAAGTCAATTCATATCTTGAGTACATACCACAATCTCAGATCTAAGGACATAACGTACATGATGTGTAAAGAGATAATAAGAAGAACATCTCATGTTGGGTCAGCCCAACCCCATGTCATACATGTGCCCACATTATTAGTTTGACATCTCCATGTCTATGACTTGTGAAACATAGTCATCAACTAATACATGTGCTGATCTAATATTCATGTGTGTCCTCACATGAACTCCGATCACGGACAACTATCGAATAACCATTCAAGTAAACGAGTTTCACAGACAATTCACATAATTGTCAATCAATACAAGTTGTCTTTAATGGATATTCAATGAACATATAATAAATCATGGATACAATAGAAATATCATCATCTCTATGATTACCTCTAGGGCATATTCCCAACAATGAGGTACCTTCGTTTCACCCCTGAGTTCGGGATTTGGTATTCTGCTTCTTCTACCCTCTCTCTTTGCGGATATTCCGATGCTGATTTTGTCGGTTGCTGACTTGATCGCAAGTCCACTTCTGGGACTTGTCAGTTTTTGGGTTCTTCTCTTGTTTCTTGGTCTTCTCGCAAGCAGGTCTAGTGTCGCTCAATCTACCACAAAGGCTGAAAATGTTGTTGTGGCTAGCTATTGTTCCCAGTTGTTGTGGATGATGGCCACTTTGCGTGATTTTGGTCTGAGCTTTTCACAAGTCCCTTTGCTTTGTGATAGCACGAGTGTGATTAGCGTTGCTAAGAAACCTGTGCTTCATTCTAAGACCAAACACATCGATGTGCGCTTTCATTTCTTGCGAGACCACTATGAGAAGGTTGATATCGACCTTCGCCATGTCGATACTCATCATCAGTTGGCAGATATTTTTACCAAGCCTTTGGACCAATCAACCTTTGCTAGGTTGAGAGGTGAGCTTGGTGTGTGTTTTCCCTTTTAGTTGGGGGAAACATTTTGGTTATTGTACCATAGACTGACTTCTTTTGTTCTTGTTTAGTCTTTGCATTTCATCATCTTTGCATCTTTACTTTTTTGAGCTTCATGTCTATAATCCGCAGGATGAATCTATGTTGTGATTAGTGTATGCTTCGATGATATATGTTGACGCTTGTAGCTTAGGCTCTTCTTGATCATTGATACATGTTGTGAGCTGAACTATTTTTTCAAACTGTGAATATGCTTAAATTTGAAACTTGTTCACCATTGAGATTGGCAACTAGCATGTGTAGAATGTGTTGAAGTTATTTGTGCTATTCCTATATGCTAGGTTGCTATGTCTCTAGTTTTGAGTCTTTTACTTGCTTGTAATGATCATATTCTGCTAAAATTGAACCAAGTCTAAGTGAATTGAAAAGATCGAGATGGGATTGCTTGACAGCACATCACGGTATCGAGATTGTTTCTCATTGCACATTGAGTTAAACTTGAGTCGTGTAGTGTAAGACCGAAACCGTTGCTTTAAGCTCCTAATTGCTTATGCATGGGCTTAGCTCGGTTGAAAAGTTAGGCAATGTCAAGTTTTCAACCTCTCGCAATCACATGCTGAAAATTCAAACTTGTGTATAATCACCACTACAACTTCGATAAAATTTTGCAAACACAAGTCTATGTTCCTTTCCATAGCATGATGATTGAACTTTGCTAGGGATAATTCACCTTGTATACATGTTTAGCATTTGCTTGACTTCCTGTCTATACATGTTTGGTGCTATTTCGATGGTGAAACCCTTTTCTGAATGGCTTAAAAACTGCTCGCTATGCTCATATGTTCATATTTCTTATTCTGTGATCAGTTTGAGCCTTTGCTGCCATTTATATTTGTTGATGAGTAGTCGGATCAGCACTCTTCAGAGCATCTATTCATTCTTTTGACTATATACCTGAAGCTGCTCACCTGCATTTGTAACTCATATGCATTTGTCTTGTTTTGTGCATTTTCAACTAAGGGGGAAAAATTTGACAAATCATGTCCCTAGTTGTGTGCACTATTGAAGGGGGAGTTCATGTCCAGGGGGAGCTTTGATCGGTTTGCTTTACAAGTTTTCAATTGGTTTGGAGTGCTTTTCAGCTAGTTGTGTTGAGTCTTTGCCTCTTTCTGGAGGGACTAGTTGATTTACTCGAGTTTTGGGTTCTTTGCTCTGAACTTCTTGCTAGCGGTGTTGAGCCCGTTCTGCCTCTTCTTGAGGGCTAGCTCTGCTTTGCTTGGTTGCGTCGAGTCATTGCCCATGTCTTTGGGAACCAAGTTATCTTGCTCACTCCATTCGACTTCTTCTGGCTTTGCTTCGCTTCTGGTCGTTTGGTTGAGTTCGCTTCCTCCTTCTTCCTTTCTTCTATTTCATATGATTTGTGTTGGTAGTTGACAATGCACTCATCTAGGGGGAGATTGCGAATACATGGGTGTATGTCGATCTTGAGATGATGAGTGATTGTCAACTGGTATGATGCGCATGTTCTTTGGCTTGTGTTGTGCAGGTGTCGAGCTCAGAGATGGTGATCGAAGGCAAGGTGAAGGTCAAGTAGAGACGTGTCGTGCCGATGGACCCAGAGCGATGAAGGGCAGACGTCAGGCTTGGACTGACGGACCGGTGGCCTGAGGATCAACTGTGGTGGCTGACAGCCTGGGATAGCGACAAGTGAAGACATGTGGGTGGACGGGGTGCACGGGCGGTGCATCCCAATACGGCGGCGGTTTGGTGGTTGAGCCATAGAAAAACCACCGAGTGGACGGTTTCCAGGTTTGGGCCTCAAAACCTGAGTGCGGCCGGTTTCCGAGTTTGGGCCACAAAACTCGGGCTGAGGACGGTTTCCAGGTTTGGGCCTCAAAACCTGGGTGCTGGTGGGTTTCTGAGTTTGGGCCACAAAACTTAGTCGATCGACGAAAGGTTTCCTGGTTTCATCCTCAAAACCGGGGGGAGGTCCATGAAAAGGACAAACGGCGAGTGGCGACACGTGGCGGCATCCGGTGAGGTCGCATCGAGGCGAAGCTACCTGATGTGCGGGCGTGGCCGTCGGATCGACTACACATCAAGTTGGTTAGGAATACCCTTAGGGTTAGCCTGCTCGCTCATTAGCAGTAGGGGTAGAAGGGGAATAATTGTATTAGGCTATAATAGGAGAGGCAGCCCCTCCCTCCAAACTATCTCAGCCATTTGCTACTTTCACTTAGAGTTTCCTGTTCTCCCATTCCCTATTGTAGCTACTGAGATCCGCAGAGACGGTGAATCATACCTCTGTGTATTTGGATTTTGCGGAAATGGGACCGGATTCCCGTTGTCTCCTCGTGGGGATGAATTTCGGCTGGCAATTGAGATTGTGATTCGCGTTCTTGAGTTATTCTTCGTGTTTTGCTTTTTATCTCAATTTTCTCGTTGCTCGATCTCCCTCTACGCTTCGTCTTTTTTGAATCCACTTGAATCAACTTGTTCTTTGAAGTGAGGAGAATATTTCCACCGAAGGAATTCATCTCAATCCTCACGAACAAGTAGATCGGGTCGATTCAAGGTTCGTGGCGACTTTTTCGTTCCCACACCTTCCCTTTCGATTTCCCGGAGTTTGAGTTGATTTAAGCGGATGATTTCTTAGGGATAGTCTTCCAACTACCTAGGGATCATTTTCTCCAAGTTTGGGATCGAAAGATTTTGATTTGGTTCGGATTTGTGGAGATTTGAGAGAGAGGCGATCAAAATCGCCCTCTCTGCAAGGTCGTGGACAGTCCGCCGTGGGTGTCGCGAACAGTCCGCGCATCGGGACTCAGCCAAGCAGTGGTTGTTTGTCACGGTGCACAGTGCCTCGATTTGACTGGCGAACAGTCCGCCGTTGTGACTCACGGACAGTCCGGGACTATCCAGGGAGGTTTCAGCAGACTTGCGTTTTTGGCACTTTGGCCGGCGGATAGTCCGCCACCAGCTCGCGGACAGTCCGGCACAGGGCAGACTATCCGGGACCGTACCTGCGGACTATCTGGGACCCTCCTGAGTGTTGGTGTTTTGTGCGTTTGCTCTCCCGGCTTTTCCGTTTCTTTTCCGAACTTCTCGTTTGCTCCTAGAGTTCACCAAGGAACCTCTCTAGGTATCTTTGCTACTTGTTAGCATCGGTATTTAGGGATTTCCCAACGTAGTCTTCCATCTACGTTCGGGAGTAGGTTTTTGGGTTTGAACTTGAGTCGGTGCTCTCGAGTTTTGGTGTGCTCTCATTTGGTGGTGCCTTGTTGTGATCCTAGGGATCATCCACCCTCTTTCCAAGGGTCGTGGGCATCACGCTTGTGTCCGAAGCTTTTGGGGTTGATTTGTTGGGACAAAGGCCGAAGTTTCGAAAGAAATTTTTAGGCTCCCATTCACCCCCCCCCCCCTCTGGTCGCCTTTGGTAGCATTCTCGGTCATTCAGGTCTGAACATTGAAGATCCAAAACTCTAACCATAGACAAACAAACCTACTCTCAGATCATGAGTAGTGTTGGCGATAACCTAGCTTTGAGTCTTGCTTGGGCGCTGATGACAAACAGATGCAACTTACCTCATATGAGACAACCTATGCATACACCCATCATTGTCCAAGACATCAAAGGTCCATTATGAAGACAATAAGTGGGAAGTTATCCTCTCTTCTAATCAAGAGCTAGCTTGGGAGATAAGATGGTACCACTACAACAATAGCAAGATCTACAAATCCAATGCATGAACATGTTGTTTGGGGATCCATCTACCTCACAAGCCAGCCTGGCAGAGACAATTCTGTTGCCTAGATTTGTTTCACAATCAAAGGGAGGGAGGAGAAATCCAGCTTCAAGACATATTGATCTCCTACTCACCGCTTTGATCAGTACAAACCACTAGATGTTGCCCAGCCAAGAAGAAGAATATGATCCACCACTCATTCTTGGAAGATCGTTCTTGAACACCATCAATGTTATCATCTATGTCAGACCTGGAGAAGTCAACTTTTGGATCTTTCACTGCTTCTCCAACAGCTACATCATTTATGAGCAGCCTAAGAGAACCAAGAGAAGACGTTGATTTAACCGATAAATAAAGAACCAACTGCCAAGAATTGAGGAAGGCATCATGAAGGATGAAGCAGTTGCACCACAAGAATTAGAAGATGAAGAGATAGTACCTGAGCCACTCATTGTGCCATGCTAGCGATCCGTGTGTTCTCCATCCTCCGTCGTTAGATCAAACCAATGAGAGCCACTCGATGTGCCACGTCAGTGATCCATGTGCTCTCTTTCCTCCATCGTTGGATCAAACCAATGAGAGCCACTCGATATGCCATGTTAGTGATCCATGTGCTCTCTTTCCTCCACCATTGGATCAAATCGGCCTTGAATCACCATTGATCAACGGTTTGGATGTGGTAACCTGCATAGAGGCTATAACGTCATGCCTCCACGAGGCCGGGCCCACTTACATCTGGCAGCTTTTCTAGGACATAGACTTCCCTCACAGACCAACACCAGTCTTTTCTGCGCACTTTGTCCTCACTCGTGCGCACCCGGGAAGAACTTCTCGGTCGATCACCAATCCCTAAATTTCTCCAGGTCAAGCACGCTTAACTTTAGAGTTCTTTGGATGGGCTTCCGAAAAATAAGTTGTCCTATTATTCCTATTAAGCCCTGGGCCAGGATGTTAAATCCTGACCCCCTTAAGAGACCGACGCCCTCGTCGGTCAACCCCAAGCCAGGAACGTTCTCTCTTGGCCACGTCCGTGTGTCCAGTGCCAGCACATGTGTCATGTTGTGTGACCACTTCGGGTCCAAACCAGCCATGCGCACCATGCCTAAGCAACTGCGATACACGCACTCGTGAAACCGCGAGAGTCGGCTCTGATACCATTCTGTAACGTCCCGTATCCACGAGGTCGGGTCCACTTACATCTAGCAGCTTTTCTAGGACTTAGACTTCCCTCACAAACCAACACCAGTCTTTTCTGCGCACTTTGTCCTCACTCGTGCGCACCCGGGAAGAACTTCCTGGTCGGTCACCCATCCCTCAATTTGTTCTTTGGAGATGGGCTTCTGAAAAATAAGTTGTCCTATTATTCCTATTAAGCCCTGGGACAGGATGTTACATCCTCACCCCCTTAAGAGACTGACGTCCTCGTCGGTCAACCCCAAGCCAGGAACGTTCTCTCTTGGCCACGTCTGTGTGTCGAGTGCCAGCACATGTGTCATGTTGTGTGACCACTTCGGGTCCATCTGGCAGCTTTTATAGTACATAGACTTCCCTCACAAACCAACACCAGTCTTTTTTGCGCACTTTGTCCTCACTCGTGTGCACCCGGGAAGAACTTCCCGTTCGGTCACTCATCCCTAAATTTCTCCATGCCAAGCACGCTTAACTTTAGAGTTCTTTGGAGATGGGCTTCCGAAAAAGAAGTTGCAACTTATTGGTATGAGTATCCTATTATTCCTATTAAGCCCTGGGTCGGGATGTTACAGAGGCTATGGTAGAAAGTTGAGGCACATTGGCCACATAAGGGGGTCGGTCGACCCCCCCTATGACAGGTGCGACCAATCCCTCTGGTGTGGGGCCTTCTAGCATGTTGTAGATTGCGAAAGTGTTGAAGATTTTGACTAGAGGGTACAAAGGGGGGTCGGGCGACGGCCAAATGAGGCCATATCAGCCCATCTTTTGCAGGTGGCTTCTAGGAGCATAGTCTATGATGTTGGTGAAGTTGGATTCGACATTTGCCATACTTGGTGGGTCGGCCAACGTGTCATGTTGGGCTCCCCAAGCTTGGTTTTTCACCCACTTTGTACCTACATTCACCCACTTTGTACCTACATTCAAATAGAGGACATGTACATGTGGAACCAAGTTATTTGTACCAAAACACTATATCTTTACTTGTTTTTCCCTAGTATGAGTGTATTGTTGACGGTTTTACTGTATGGAAAATAGGGCATATTCTGCCGTCAACAAGAAACCCCACACTTAGCTCTTTGCTCGTCCTCAAGTAAAGGTTGAGGATAGCAGTAGACATGATCATAACAATCTTCAAGATATATAGCAACTTACCATGTGTTTGGTTTGGGGATGATCTGGGTTGGGTTGGATCTCACTTGGTTTTGTGGGTTGGGTTGAACCCATCTCTTGTTTGGTTGGTAGGTTGAGTCGGTTCCAGTTTTGTGTTTGGTTGAGAGAATATCTAGAAGTGGGTTGGGTCATTGACATGTGGGCTCCATTCATCTGCGTCTCTTCCCTTCTTTCTCAACCCACTTCAACCCACATGATCCCCTCAATTTGGAGGGATGAGATGAACCCGCATCTAGAGGGTATATTATGTCTCGGGTTTACCCAGTTTTACGAACCCCAAAACAAACACTAGGATAACCTGGGTCCAACCCAGGATATCTCATTTCTGAACCATGGCTATGAAACTCGGGCGAAGCTCATATCTAGTTGAAAGAATGGGTTGTGATGATGGTGGTGGCTCCAAACAAGCGCCCTTTGGAGCGGCAAGAAGAGATATGGGTGTGTGGTTCATGATGTGGAAGGGATAAAAGAAAAGAAAGATAAAATAAGGATAACTCAGATGACTCAATTCTAGTTAAGACAGATATTGTTCCCCGACAACGGCGCTAGAAAGCTTGTTGACACCTAAAGTGGCAAACAGGTAAACAACAAGCATATGGTTGTCAATGTAGCCTTCACCGAGAGTATTTCAAGTATCGTAATTTCCACAGGGAATGTGAAGTGAACTAACTAGAGTCAAGACCATCCAATGATGATATATAAGAGCCTATGAAAGCTCGGTAGAGAGGATCTCTATAACATCCTATATCTAGTATGACAAAAAGGTATATGCGGTGTTTTCCACCCTTGCTCACTGGGGGCGATAGTTGCAGCTGAAGCCCGTGCAAGCAGCCCAACTCCTTTACTCAGCCCTACTTTTTAAGAACTTGCGCAATAACACTTGGTGGACTCTAGAGACCAAATTTGGGGCTGTCACCACCCGCAGGCTACCACTATTTATCCGTGCGACAAGCAACATATACTAGCAAGATATAGCCTAAACACCATGTTTACGCTACCCTTACTACTCTAACCCGATCCCACAAGGCTAAAACACTCTACTAATAGAACAACATACCCATGAAACACAAGTATATAAGTTAACGCTAAACTAGATACTGAATATTACCGAAGATCACAGATGTTAACTTACAGAGAAGACAGCATCTGTTGAGGTACACCACAGAGGAGATTCCTAACAGGCCCAGGGCTTCCTCCAGACGACTTCCCTCACTCTCTCCTTACTCGCATATCACTACACCAGAGCTTCACTAGAGTTTCTCAAGTGTAGCTAACTCCTATGTCATGAATGAAGAGTGAGGGGTAGGGGGTATTTATAGGAGAGGTGGAGTACGGGCTACTCCGGTGCGGATGAATGAGAGCCACTCGTTGTGCCACGTCAACGATCTGTGTGCTCTCCATCGTCCAATGTTAGATCAAACCAATGAGAGCCACTCGATGTGCCACATCAACGGATCAAACCAATGAGACCCCAAGATCTTACAACTATTTTTAATTTTCAAAAGAGAGATATGTTTTCAAGGAGCACATAAAAATAAGCTAGCCACCCTATATATTCACGTCATACATCCACACACATGCACATCTTAATTAGATTGTATGACTTAACTCTCTTTGGATTCATCATTTAACTTTACAATACATGTATTATAAATATGCTTTGTTTTGATTTCCAATCCAATGAGCTCCTAAAGGACTGGAAATGGTGACCAGAGGGGGTGAATGGGAGCCAAAAATTTCTCTTTTAAGAAAGATCGACCACTATCCTAGAAAATCAACCGAAAACAAAACCACTCAAGAGCGGTAAGTCCACGAGCCAACTCGTGGCTAGATACCTTAGGAGATGTCCTGGAGGTACAACGAGACTAATAGAGAAGCACCGAGAACAAGCGCAAAGCAAAACACCAAAGTCAGAGAAAACAACATAGGGCCAAACTGTCCGGCGTCTGCTCGCAGACTGTCCAGGGTCTGGCTACCGGAATATCCGGAGTCGGCTTCGAACTCTCCGTAGTTCAATTGAATAATGCAAACAGTAGAATTGTTTCATGGCAAAACTTATCGGTGGACTGTCCGCGGTTAGGTGGCAGATTGTCCATTGTTCACCTGACAGTGAACAGTCAACCAAGCACAATGACTGCCTATGCTCAACCCCGACGCCCAGACTGTCTGGGAGCTGGGCACAGATTGTCCACGAGTGTCCAGAAAGCACAAAAACAGACCCAAGCAAACCCAAATTCGATCGGACCTCGACCAAATTAAAAGGGCTTGCAACCAACTTCACCCAGGTGATCTTGAGCATGTTGGTGAGATATTTCTATGAAATCATGGCTTGAACCCAACTAGATCTTGAGATATTTCAGATCACATGAAAAGGGAGAAGTTATGGATCCAAAAACAATTTTCGCCCGATCTATTTGCTCATGAGGAATCTCAGAACATCCTTTAGTGGAAAGATGCCTCTCACGACAAAGCACAAGATGGTTCAAATAGAATCACAATCCATGCCTCCAATCAAAAGATCTAGTGAAATCACAAAGATGAGAAAACAAAAAAGCAAAGAACAAAAAGTGTGAACTCAAAGATTTTAGCAAAAGAGCCAACGATGCTACAAGGTAATTATGATCACCTTTACTAAAATCCAAATAAAACAGAGGAATAATTCATCTCTTTGGATCAGTACAACAGCTACAGGGAAGGAGATGTTTAACAAATGAATATGGAAAATAGTCTGACTAAAGTGATGAATAGGGGGATGAGGGACGTCATCCCTTATTTATAGCCTAAACATAATACCCCTTATACCCCTAGGATACAAAGAGCAAAGTAGCTAGCCCAGGGACATTCTAGTTCAACTCTGTCAGGTTTCTCCATCGACGGTCACGTATCTTCCTCATCGTTAGCTTTGCCGTAACGCAAGCCTTACGATGTTGCTACGTGTTGCCTCGATGAACATGACCTATTCATTGCTAGCTTTGCCTCAATGAGAGCCTCATGGTGTTGCCACGTGCCACCCTGTTCCTCCACGGAACCTCTATCAGGTTTTGAGGCTCAAACCGGCAAACCCGCCAACCTGAGTTTTGAGGCCCAAACTCATAAGTCGGTCACCCCAAGTTTTGAGGCTCAAACCTGGAAACCGTCATGAATCATTTTTGAAGGCTCAACCACCAAACCCGAGTCGTAGAAGGGCTTGGAAGGAAGGGGTCTTTCTGGTGGAAGGATGTTCTTAAGCTTCTAAACAAGTACAAAGGAATGGCAAGGGTTCAGGTTAAATGTGGGAGGTCATGCTACCTTTGGGAGGACCTCTAGGAAATTGAGCCTCTTTCACTCAAGTTTCCAGAGCTATTTTCTTTGCAAAAAAGTAAAAGATCATATTTTGAGATGGAAAGAATCAATCCCCAATTTATGCTCTCTTCCACCTGGCACTCTATCAACAAGCTCACTCACAAATGCTACAACTGGATTTCTTGCTGCAACATATTCAGGACGACATAGCCCCAGATAAATGGACCTACATTTGGAACAATAATCTATTCTCAGTCAAAAGAACATATAAGCACCTAAAGGGCCATTTGATATTGCACCCACTCTACAATTAGTTATGGAGATCCTCATGTCAGAATAAACACAAAATTTTCTTCTGGTTGCTCATTAAGGACGGGTTAAGTACAAGGGAACTGCTAAGAAGAAAACCCATGACTTTTCAAGATTAAAATTGCACATTGTGTCCATGTCCAACCGAGGAGTCCTCCACCCACTTATTCCTAGAGTGCCCCTATGCTTCTCAGTGTTGGGCTTGGCTAAACCTTCAGATAAGCTTGATCCCTTTCAAATTCTTCAATCACTCAGAAATTAGTTAAAAGTACCATTCTTCATGGAGATTATCATCTTGATGTGTTGGATAATCTGGAAAGCGTGAAATGATTTGATTTTTCACCAAATACCTCCAAACCTTCAAGCTTCAAAAGTCAGCTTCAGAGAAGAAATGCTTTGGCTTTCTCTGAGAATTAAAAGAAGATTGCATACAAAATTAGATCAATGGATAAACAGCCTATCTTAACCTGGGTCAGCTCGGTGTTAAGCTTTATTTTTCTCTAATTTCTTTATTTCCTAGATGTTTTCTCTCCCCTCTCCTCTCTGCTTTGAGGGTCTCCTCCTTTTTATTTATTTTTTCTATGTAAACCATGTTACTTTGATTAATTAATTTTTGTAGGGGCGCAAACCCCTCCATCTTCTCTTAAAAAATGAGTCAAAACACCAAAACTTTTAGCAAATTTGTGGAACTAAACGGGCCCTCAAAGGATAAGTGATTGATGCTTTGATTTTGGTTACAGAAATGACAGGACGGTTGGACTGCCCACCGTGGCACCGTACCCATTTCCTCTTCAGCAGGTTGTCTTTGGTTAAGGCTGTGTTTAGTTCCGAATTTTTTTTGGGAAAAGTTCTATAGCACTTTCGTTGTTATTTAACCAACTTTGTTCAAACATGAATTAACTAGGCATAACCTACATTTAATGTTGCATGCATGTATCTAAAGATTGTGTTGACGCCGATTCAAGTCACGCACCGATAGGGGCTAGATCGCCCAGAGGCCGCACACGGCCTAGCACTCGACGGAGAGAGATCGTAACAATGAAGCCGACCAACAGGTCGACGAAGCCGATTAGATACTCGTTCTTCGCCTGATAAACCCACGAACGCCTCCCAGGAAGACCCGTCAGGGAGACGCACAGTGAGGGTGTTCTAGGGTCAGCAAGGCCACCTAAAACGCCAACGAATCTCGTCGAGAGATGCGCTGAATAGCAAGGGGTTGGAAGAGCTTGGGATAGAAGATAAAAGTAATAGATGTGTTTTTAACGATTGGGTAGATGGAATCTCAATCGGTCATCACCCTTTATATTTATAGGGCGCGCGGCTGGTCTTTCCGTAACCGAATAGGATTTCTGACCGAATAGAACTCTAAATAGGACTTGTTTATTCGGATATAGTATGTACATGTAATTTCTATCTCGTACGTATACGCGAGTTCAGTGCAAATCCTTAATCGAGTCTTGACTGAGCCAGGACCTTCTCCATGTGATGCATACGTACACATGCATGTCATTGTTTCTCGATGCTCTCCAAGCAGGGGCGGACCCACAGGGTATGTCAGGTGGTCCACGGCATACCCTGTGGGCATGTCATATACTTAACACTTAGTTATATTTTTCCTTTAGATAAAAAAAGTTGCACTCCTTTTCAACTATCATCTCTTTACCTCGATGGTAAGCCCTTTTTTTATGAACTAGAGATTGCAAGTTCCATTCGTAGGTGTTACATATTTTTGGTTATTATTCTTGTTTTTCCTTTTTGCAAGTAGCTTTTAGTTCTTATTTTATTTTTTATTTTATGAACTAGAGGTCGCAGGTTTCATTCGTAGGTGTTAATATTTTTAGTTCTTATTCTTGGTTTTCCTTTTTGCAAGTAGCTTTTAGTTCTTATTTTATTTTTCACCGTTTGCGAGTAGCTTTTAATTTATTATTTATTATTCTCTTTTAATATTAATAACTATATATATAATTTTAGTATTATTTATTTTTAGTTCTTATTCTTGTTTTTCTTTTTTGCACTGTTTTTGCAAGTAGCTTTTGATTCTTATTTTATTTTCCACCGTTTGCGAGTAGCTTTTAATTTATTATTTATTATCCCCTCTTAATATTAATAACTATATATATAATATGATTTTAGTATTATTTTATTATCACTTATTAATAGCAATACAGAACACTATTTTAAAATTTCATTTTCTTGTGTCCTCTAAAATTATACTTCATCCTTCATTTTATGGTTATATTTTGTACTATTTATATTTTATTTAAACTATTTATATGATTTTTGCCGTAGTCTAGCGCTTAATCTTTGAATTTAAAGCTTATTTATGTTATTTAATGCACGTGATTTTATCAAATCGGAATATGATTTTATCGACTTATATTAAAAAAAAATGCTTGGCATACCCTACGAAAAAATGCTAGGTCCGCCACTGTCTCCAAGTAGTATACGACGTGATGCACCTGGCTTATTATTCAAGTGCATGCAGGACCGAACTCCTTTAAGCCTTGTTTGGGTGCACACAAAAACACTCCAATCCACATAGGTTGAGAGAGATTGAAGTGTAATTTAGTTCAAGTTACACTCCAATCTACTCTAACCCACGTGAATTGGGGTGTATTTGTATGTAGCCAAACAAAGCCTTAGGTGTGAGCAAATATTATGTCCCTGCTCCATCCCATGCATGGCTTAACTCATCAGATCAAAGTTGCAAATCATCTCAAATTTGCTACTGAGTATTTGTACAAGCCAGATTTGATTGTCAACATATATGCCCCCTATTTTCAGGTGAATGAGGCATGAACCTGAAAATACATTTCAAAACCAAATAGCAACGATACCCATCTCATTGGCTATTCAACAGCTAAGGGCGATGTATACATCGGCCATTTTTGTTCTAAGGGCGATACATGTATCGACCATTCGTTCTAAGGGTGATATGTGTATATCAGCCGCTTACCCAATGCAACTTTATGCCTGCTGGAGCTTCTTACAACGGGCACGCTGAAGCTTGTGTCGTTATGTCTTGGTTAAACCCGATGGACACCACCTTGGTTGGAAATACTTGGACTCAGGATTGCAACTATCAACATTATCTTTACTTGTAGCAATTCCTCCCTCATCTTTTTGCATAGAGGATTGAGCCAGATTTTTAACAATAATTGGCTCGTCAACCTCATCAAGCGGGACTTCCATAGAGCCTATTAGAATTGATGTTTGTTTGATGACCATCATCAGAGCTATAATAATTCCGTTCTTTATATGCATATAAATTTGCCTAGGAAGTGACCAGACTTCTTTTTTTATAGGCTGATTCACCGAATCGGCCTTTTGTTTGGTGTACTTGTTCAAAAGACGGTCAAAAGCTGATTGTAATTGTACCTCTTTACTGGAACTCTTAACTTTATTGGTCATCCAAGTTCCATCCTCTGGTTGCCTTGGTCTGTAAGCGTGAAGGTAACTTTTATTTATCTTTGTTAGGCCGTTTGGGAAATCGACCTTGCTGTTTTTTTGTTGATTATTGTCACAAACAACAATAATAGGATCTTCTTCTTCTCTCTCTAAAAGGAGTTTTTGCTTGCCTCCCGAGCCTAGAAGACTTGATGACGACTGTTACTGTTCTCCTCGCCATCCGCGAGCTTCTCAAGCATGATTTCACGACCCGAAGTCTTCTCAATCTTGTCGCCAAACCTAGGGATCATCAATTATGACATTCTTCCTGTTACAAGATTCAGCTTGATTAGGCGAATCAAGATAGCTGGATTCTTTTAATTCCAAAGTGTTAATCGGGAAGGGCATTGTATCCACCTGCATCCCTAATAAACTCAATCGGCCTTCATTAATAGCTGATTGGATTTGTCGCTTAAGACATTGCAATCATTAGTAGCATGAGAAGCTAAATTGTGCCATTTATAGTATGCATGATGCTTTCAATCATCAAATGGCCGCAACGGATGCGATAATTTAATGTATCCATTCTTCAACATCTCATCAAAAATATGATCACATTTGGATACATCAAAAGTAAATTTTAATCTCCTCTGCCGATTTTTGTGAATCGGCTTAAGGGAGAAACTGATTTAGCTTGTGCCGGCTAAATAAATTCAGCAACAAAGCATTTGATGTTTCATCGTCCGTGTCATCTGATTGACATTCAATAGTATGCATATTAGGACGATGTGACTTTTGAGGTTTTCCAACATTACTTCAGCTATCAACTGCTAATGCTTTCTGTAACAGTTGTTAATAGAGAGAAACTCAAAGTGCTCTAGTTTTTCTTGATGTTAGAGCAAAGCCAACAAAAGCCAATCAGCAGATCTTTTTTAGAAATTAACAAATTAAAACATCAGTTTTTAACATCTCTGAATCTTTTAACAAAATCAAGGACTGACTCATCACGTCTTTGTCTCACCGGTATCAAATTAGTCAATTTAAGCTCACTGGTTCCATCGTAAAATGCTCATGGAACTTTTCTTCTAATTGTACCCAAGAACCAATAGAGCAAGACTGTAGTGAAGAATACCAGGAAAAGTGGTACCAGTAAGAGATAATGAAAAATTACGGATCCTCATATGTTCCTTAGTACCAGCTTCACCCAGTTGAGCAATAAACATGCTTATATGCTCCTTTGTGGTCTTATTATCTTCACCACTGAATTTATAAAAATCGAGCACTTTTCAACCATCGGGAGCTTTCATATGGTCAAAATATGAAGAATACGGCTTAGCATAACTCCCGATTGCTTTAAAATGCACACCTAGACTTTTTTCTAAATCTTTATGCAAATTTTCTTTAAATCGGCTTAAAGCTTTATCCCATGGGGTTGGGTTGCCGATTGTGAATTACTTGCATAAGCATTAGCCTGTTGACTCCTAAACGGTGGTTTAGGAGAATTCGATAACACCGTATTATGAGGAAAAGAGACATGTGGCGCTACTGAACTGCTATCGGCTCTTGTGGTAGAAACCGATGACTGCGCAAAGGTAGTCATTGGTATAGTAGTACCAAAGCCTCCTAATTGGCCATATCGGTTTCTGGCGCCGAAGAGGCCAATTTAATCTAGTTAGCCGATGTATAGTCTGTTTGTCCCACGAAAAAGTCGAAAGACATCCCATATTGTGGTTGGCTAGCAACTGGAGCCGATCTGCCAATATAGATATTATCTCAGGTAAAACAGAAATTTCAGATTTCTTCCCTCCCCTTATCATGACTATCCATAAATTTGCTAAGATTTTCACTCATACAAATTTTAAAAAGCTTAGCTTGATCGACAATCATTGCAACACATTCATCATGTGTTATGCCAAATTTAGGGGGAGGTTGATCTGCTTTTACCTCAAATGTAGATGTAGTAGGAAGAGGATTGAAGTTGACATCTTGGATCTTCTTGATAGCTCCCCCGCCAATCCATCTCTAAACATGCTATGGCATGCTCCAGATCAACAGCGGCTCGGGCCTTCGCCCTCTCCTCTAGCATCTTGTGAATCTCCTCAGGAAGTTGACGATCCGAAGGCTTGATGATGTTGCCTTGATTCTTCGGATCGGTCTTGTCGTTAGGCATTGTCGTAGTAGATTGATTTGCTTTTGTCCCAGTGGAGTCGCCAAAAAAGTGTTGATGTCGATTCAGGTCACACACTGATAGGTGCTAGCTAGATCGCATCCGCAAGAGGCCGCACACGGCCCAGCCTCGACAGAGAGAGATCCCAACGACGAAGCCGACCAACGGTCAACGAAGCCGATTAGATGCTCGTTCTTCGCCTATAAACCCACGAACACCTCCCGGGAAGACCCATCATGGAGACGCACGGTAGGGGTGTTCTAGGGTCGGCAAGGCCACCTAGAACGCCAACGACTCTCGTCGAGAGATGCGCTGAACAGCAAGGGGTTGAAAGAGCTTGAGATAGAAGATAAAGTAATAGATGTGTTTTTTGACGATTGGATAGATGGGATCTCAAACGGCCGTCACCCTTTATATTTATAGGGCGGCTGGTCTTTCCGTAACCGAATAGGACTTCTGAGCGAATAAAACTCTAACAGGTTCGGATATGGCATGTACACGTAATTTCCATCTCGTACGTATACGCGAGTTCAGTGCAAATGCTTAATCGAGTCTTGACTGAGCCAGGACCTTCTCCACGTGATGCACAGGTACACATGCATCTCATTGTTTCTCGGTGCGTGCTCTCCAAGTAGTATACAACGTGATGCACCTGACTTATTATTCAAGTGCATGCAGGGCCGATCTCCTTTCACTACTACAGAACAGGGTCATAGGCCGATTCTCAAAATCGCCTTTAGTCTCGGCGTTTTTGCCGCCCGGGACTATAGACCCTTTAGTCCCGGTCGGTAACACGAACCCGGGACTAAAGGGCCTGCCCCAACGGCTACTGCGCAGAGCTGCCGGGGCAGGGACCCTTTAGTCCCGGTCCGTGTTACCAGCCGGGACTAAAGGGCACTCTTTAGTCCCGGTTGGTGCCACGGACCGGGACTAAAGATTTAGCCACGGTTTGTGGCTTGCCCCGGGATAAATGATCACCTTTTAGCCCCAGTTTTAATACGAACCGGGACTAGAGCTCCTGGTTTTATAACCAGCCAACTTCTTCCTCCCCCGAGCCAGAGACATTCAAATTTCAGTGAGCTTCTTGCTTGTTCTTGCTGTTGCTATTGCTTGTTCTTCATTGTTCTTCGTCTCCGGCGTCAATTGGTGATCTTCTTCGACTCCGTCATCGTCTCTTTGCGTTTAAAGGTAACTATTTTCATCTCCTACCATGTCTTTTTAATATGAGAGGAATTTAATTAAAATATATACTTTTGCAAGAACAAGCATAGAAAGTTGAGTAGTTTAAATTGGTTCATCACAATCACTTGATAGTTTTCTACTGCTAGGTAGTATCCATTCTATATTTCATACTTATGCAAGACGAGTAATATTGAATTTTAGTGTCTTTTTAGTATATTTTCTTTAGAAAAATGTGGAATTTATAATAGTTGTTCAACAATAATATAGAGAGTAGATAATGTGGAAATTGGTATTGTTATATCATATTTTTCGATTATCTAAATATAGAAAATTTAGAGTCTTTTTTATTTATAATTGTTTAGAAAATTAGGAATTTGCATGTAATAGTTTAAAAATGAGCATGGATATAGTAGATGGCAACCGTGACCGGGTCCTCAGCCTCTCATCATCGGGATCCGAAGCGTTTGCGGCCGGATCTTCCTCTCATTGCTTGCGGCGAGTGTAAGCAGAAGATTGTGAAGGAGTACCGAGTGAGAAAAGAGGGAATCAACAAGGGTCGTATATTCTACAAGTGTCCGGACCATGAGGTGGGTTATTATTTACCCGCATTTGATTAATATGGTTCATTCGTATCGGTTTTGCTTGATGATGTTGTTTAAATTCTTATTCTTTGTTCTAATTGCAGTGGGAGGGCACCGGCGGATGTAAAGGTTGGTACTGGGAGGAAGAGTACGTTCAGCACGTACGAAATTCTGTTGCACAGGAGGTTGCCGCTGAAGGTGATGAGGCAGTGAGTCAGCGGCAGCAGCCCATCCATGCTGATGAAGCGAATGATCTGTCTATTTAGTTGGGATCGGACGCGATCTAATTATGTTGCTTAAGTGCATTTTATTTTTAGTTTTTTTAGTGCTAGCTGCGATAGTCTTCGTTGTAGTCAAGCTTGTTTGAATTAATCAATCATGTGATGTCATGAGTGTTGTGCAATAACATGAGAAACTACTAAGTGCATGGTTGTAATATTTAATGCAGATGTTGTCACGCAATTGGATGTATAATGTCGATCGCCGCTCCAAAGAGTTCATTGTTGGCGTGCACTATTTCTTAGGTGTGGCTGAGGCAAACAAGCAAGATGGTTTCATGTGCTGGCCATGCCTGCGCCGTCTGTAAGAATTTGAAGGAATATTCATGCCCAAGGACTCTTCATACGCATTTGTTGAAGTCGGGTTTCGTAACAAACTATATTTGTTGACGAAGCATGGAGAAAGGGGGGTTTAATGGATGATGGTGAAAAGGTGAAGAAGAATTGGCCCATGCTGATATATTGCTCAGTACGGTGCCTTTGATGATGATGCAGTGGGGGGAGATGGTGAAGAAGATGCGGCAGCGGACAGAAGATATGACAGCTGATGTTGATGGTCTTGGTGATGCCATTCGTGATGCACAAAGTAAATGTGAAAGTGACAAGGAGAGGTCAAGTTTGAGCGCATGCTAGAGGATCATACGAAATTGTTATATCCCACTGCTGAAGATGGCCAAAAAAAGCTGGGTACTACGCTAGAACTGCTGCAATGGAAGGCAAAGAATGGTACATCCGATAAAGCATTTGGGCAGTTATTGAAGATAATGAAAAAGATGCTTCCGAAATCGAACGAATTGCCCACCACTACGTACGAAGCAAAACAGGCCATCTGCCCTTTGGATTAGAAATCCAGCAGATACACGCATGTCCTAATGACTGCATCCTGTACCGTGGGGAGGAATATGAGAATTTGGATGCATGCCCGGTATGTGAAGCATCACGGTATAAGATAAGGCGAGATGATCCTGGCGACGTAGAGGGTGAAGAACGTCCAAGCAGGAAGAAAATCCCTGCCAAGGTTATGTGGTATGCTCCTATAATACCACGCTTGAAACGTTTGTTCAGAAATAAGGACAATGCAAAGATGTTGCGGTGGCATAAAGAAGACCGTAAGGTAGACAATATGCTGAGGCACCCAGCTGATGGATCCCAGTGGAGAGCGATAGATAGAGAATTCCCAGAGTTTGCAGATGAGGCTAGAAACTTGAGGTTCGCTTTAAGTACGGATGGTTTTAATCCTTTTGCGGAGCAAAGCAGTAGTCATAGCACTTGGCCAGTTACTCTATGTATCAACCTTCCTCCGTGGTTATGCATGAAGCGGAAGTTCATTATGATGCCGTTGCTCATCCAAGGGCCGAAGCAACCTGGCAACGACATCGATGTCTACCTGAGGCCATTAGTTGAGGAACTTCTACTTCTATGGAGCAACCAGGCATACGCGTGTGGGATGAGTACAAACAGGAACACTTTGACCTGCGAGCCTTATTGTTCGTAACAATCAATGATTGGCCGGCTCTAAGTAATCTTTCAGGCCAGACAAACAGGGATATAATGCATGCACACACTGTTTTGAAGACCTTGATAGTTTATTTTTGAAAAACTGTCGGAAGGTCGTGTATGTTGGGCACCGTCGGTTTCTTCCTGTGGGCCACCCAGTAAGAAAGAAAGGCAAACATTTAAAGGTAAGGCAGACCACCAAACCAAGCCTCGTAACCGAACCGGAGATGATATACTTGAAATGGTGAAGGATACGAAAGTAGTATTTGGAAAGGGACGGGGCAGCGAACCTGTTCCTAAAGATGCTTCGGGACACGCACCCATGTGGAAGAAGAAGTCCATATTCTGGGAGCTACCCTACTGGCATGTCCTAGAGGTCCGCCATGCGATCGACGTGATGCACCTGACAAAGAACCTTTATGTGAACCTGCTTGGATTCATGGGTGTCTACGGAAAGCCTAAGGATTCACTTGAAGCACGACAGGACTTGCAGCGCATGAAAGAACGAGACAACTTGCATCCGGAGAAGACAGATGACGGACGCCATTACTTAAGCCCTGCTAGCTACACTCTTAGCAGAGAAGAAAAGGAAAGCATGTTTGAATGCCTTAACAGCATCAAGGTCCCATCTGGATTCTCCTCCAATATAAAGAGAATAATTAATTGCCAGAGAAGAAGTTCCAAAACTTGAAGTCCCATGACTGTCATGTGCTTATGACCCAATTGCTTCCTGTTGCTCTAAGAGGAATTCTACTACCTCCACATGTACGTCTAGCCACCGTGAAGCTATGTGCATTCCTCAATTCAATTTCACAAAAGGCAATCAATCCAGAGGAACTTTCTACTTTGCAGAATGATGTCGTTCAATGTCTCGTCAGCTTTGAGTTGGTGTTCCCTCCATCCTTCTTTGATATCATGACACACCTCCTAGTTCACCTGGTCAAGGAGATCATTATTCTCGGTCCTGTGTTCCTACACACCATGTTCCCATTCGAGAGGTTCATGAGTGTCCTGAAAAAATATGTTACTAACCGTTCTCGGCCTGAAGGAAGCATCGCCCAGGGCTACGGAACAGAGGAGGTCATAGAGTTTTGTGTGGACTTTATTCCAGACCTTGACCCGATTGGCGTTCCTGAATCACGACACGAGGGCAGACTCAGTGGCAAGGGAACACTAGGGAAAAACATATATCGGTACAGGAGACGATTACTTCGATAAAGCACACTACACAGTTCTACAGAACTCCTCATTGGTAGATCCATATATCGAGGTACATAAGGATTTCCTTCGATCCAAGTGGCCCGGGAAGAGTGAATCTTGGATTACACGTCAGCACATGCAAACCTTCGCGATTGGTTACGAAAACATGTCAGGGTGATGACAACATAGATGAGCAGCTTTATTTGTTGGCCAGACAACCATCGTGGCATATCAGCACGTACAAAGGGTACGAGATCAATGGGAATACATTTTACACAGTAGCCCAAGACGCAAGGAGCACCAACCAAACAGTGGTGTACGCGTGGATGCCACGGATCCAAATGGGAACAAACAAACATATTATGGCCGCATACATGACATATGGAACTAGACTACGCACCTAATTTTAAAGTCCCTTTGTTCCGGTGTAAATGGGTCAAGATGACCGGTACCGGAGGTGGGGTAACTGTCGACAAGGAGTATGGGATGACATCAGTGGACCTCAATAATATTGGGTACAAAGACGAACCATTTGTCCTTGCCGCAGATGTGAGTCAAGTGTTCTATGTGAAAGACATGTCTACAAACCAAAAAGGGAAAAATGACAAGAACTCGATCGTCAACGAGCCAAAGCGCCATATAGTTCTTTCAGGGAAAAGAAACGTTGTCGGAATTGAGGACAAGTCAGACATGTCAGGTGATTATGAAAGAGATGATCGAATTCCGCCATTCAAAGTGAACAAAGACCCAAGCATTTTGTTAACAATGAGGAAACTCCATGGTTAAGGAATGATCATAACCAAGGGACATATGTCAAGAGGAGGTCACAGTTGTGCCCGCTTAATAGTGGGTTGTAAATATATTATGTAATAATTAATTATTAAGACTTCATTTATTTGATAATGGATTTATATATATATATATATATATTTAGTAGTAGTGATCATTGATTTATGTGCTTCTCTAGATGTGAATCTCATACTATTTTTTAAAAGAAAGTATATCAAATTCATTTTTCTGTTCAATTAGAAAGATTTAAGATATATTTAAAAAACTAAATTTAAAAATCTAAAACTACTATAATCAAACACTAAAGTCGCGATAACAAAATTGGGCAATGATTTTAGGTTTTAAACAAAAGATTAACATCCAAATGATATGAAAATAAATTTTCTATTGAAAGCCAACAATTTTTAAATTTAAATTGAACATTGACTTTTTGCATTAACCAAATATGAATGGTTATTTACATTTATATTTGTTATATAAAAAAGAAAAGAATTTATGCTAAAATTTTCTACTATACAATAAGTTAAGGGATATACAACTGTTATTTTAAGTAATTTTATGCCTACTGTTCAATTTACTATGCAATTAACAAGAATTACAACAATTTTTATAGTGGAAAACTTAATACAAAACCCAAATACTGAAAACCCAAACTGTGGCGGGAAAGAACCCTTTAGTCCCGGGCCGTCTTACGCACCGGACTAAAGACCCCTTTAGTCCCGGTGCGTAAGCCCGCCCGGACTAAAGGTCCAACCCTTTAGTCCCGGGCGTATTACGCACCGGGACTAAAGACCCTTTAGTCCCGGTGCGTAATTCGCCCCGGGACTAAAGGCCCTCCCGGGTATATAGGGCACAGGGCACAGTGTGCCCTCCAATCTTCCCCAGATCGACGCCAGTAGCCCCGCCTCCAGTCCGCGCCGCCGCCCTCGAGCTCTCCTCGCCGTCGAGCCTCTCCGCTCCGCACTCGGCCTCCCACGCCGCCGTCCTCCTCTCCGTCGTGTCCACGCCGCCGTCCTCCTCGCCGTCGTGTCCGCGCCGCCGTCCTCCACGCCGCCGTCCTCATCCCTCCGCCCGTACGTCCTCCACGCCGCTGTCCTCCGCGCCGGCCGCCGTCATCCGAGCCGTCGGCCTGTGCGTGTGTGTGTGCGTGTGCAGTGTGTGATGGTGTGCGTGTGTGTGTCCAGTGTGTGTGAGTGGGAAAAAAAATATAAAAAATATATGAAAAGGTTAAATAGATATTGATATATATATATAGTATGTATATATAAAGAAAAGAAATGAATATATAGATATATATTTTATAGATATGAATATGAATTTTTCTATTTAACCTTTCATTTCTTTTCTTTATAGAAAAAGGAAAATCATATTAATATGTTTTTTAACGTAACAAATATATGTTTACACATATTTATAGATTATTTTCTATTTAACTTTTTTCATTTCTTCTTTCTAGAAATAGATATATACAAATAATGAATATGAATAGATATATTTACAGAAAAAGGAAAATCATATATTGTTTTTTTAACGTAACAAATATGTGTTCGACATGTAGTCCTGGTGACCGCCGCACCGACCTCGCCGCCGTCCACTGTCATCCGCACTGTCGTCATCCTCGCTGCTGTCCACAGTCGTCGTTCTCGTCCACGGTGTGTAAATCACGTGACAAGGATATGTTTAAACATGTATTTATTACTCTTAGAAATATGTGTTCATAGAAAATCATGTGCCATGTCGGAACAAGTATTTATTACTCTTTACGAATATATGTTATTGTCATGTTATTTTTATGAATTGCCTAAAAAACTCGAAACCCCAAAACCTGAAACCCTAACCCTAAACCCTCGAACCTAAACACTAAACCCTCAAACCCCGAAACCCGAACCCGAAACCCTAAAACCCGAACCTCGAACCCCTAACTCTAAACCCTCAAACCCCTAAACCCCGACCCTAACCCTCAAACCCCTAAACCCGAAACCCTAAAACCCGAAACCCGAACCCCTAACTCTAAACCCTCAAACCCCGAAACCTGAACCCCAAACCCCGAACCCCTAACCCTAAACCCTAAACCCCGCAACCCCGAACCCCTAAACCCTAAACCCCGAAACCCCGTACCCCTAAACCCCGAAACCGTAAAACCTGAAACCATAACCCTAAACCCTCAAACCATAAACCCCGAAACCCTAAACCCCGAACCCTTAAACCCCGAGACCAAACCCTAAACCCTTAACCCCTAATTAAACCCCTGGTTTTCGGTTTTCGTTTCACATACATGTATAAAGCTCCTTTAAGTGTTCGATCATATTGTATATATATTTTAATATTCACAGAAATGGCCGACCCAAATGAGAATGTGATGGAGGAGGAAATGATGAATATCATAGCCGGCGACGATGACGGGAGTCAATACTTATTGAATTACGAAGACATGACCATGCATGATGAAAATCTCACTGAACAACAAGTTGAGATGGAAGAAGGCAATACAGGCGAGGTATATATACAATGTGTCGTGTTAGGGTTTACATTTACTTTATTACTTGATTAGGTTTTATGTCAACTTGTATTAGGGTTTCATCTTCATGTCTTTACCTATATGTAGCCCTCTGGATCGACGTCTGCGACAGGGCAGAGCAGACCAAAACGAGGGCCGAAGAGGCCGTTGAAGGGCCGTCATGTAATCTCCGAATTCGATATGGCTACAGGCCAACCACTAGGACCCAATGCAAAGAAATATGTCTTTCACTGTGGGTTCCTTGTGAGAGATCGGATTCCGATAAGTGCCCGTGAATGGAAAGAGCGGCGAAGTGCTCCCGAGATCAGTTATGTCTCCAATCTTGACAAGCAGCTAGTCTGGGATAACGTCCAAGCTCATTTCTCGTTTGACACGGATGATGAGGAGCTGCTGAGGCGAATTCGGGAGTGGACAATGAAGAAGATGGCCACACTTTTTCAGGACTGGAAGAAGAAATTGTACCACACCTTTGTGCTGAAGAACGAGACGCCAGATTTCAACTCTAAGGCGTATGTCAAGATAAGGGCCGATTGGGATGAATTTGTACAGTACAAAGATCACAAGAGAGCGAGGCCCGGGTCAGAGTAAACAAACTGAATGCAGCTCAGAAGAAATACCACCATCATTTAGGATCAGGTGGCTATAAGACTGCCCTTCCAAAGTGGGAGAGACAAGAACACGAGATGCTTGCCAGGGGGGTAGTCCCAGAGACAATAAGAAGAAATTGGAGTGAACGGTCCAGAAATTGGTTCTACGCTCATGGGGGAACCATAAACCCTAATGATGGGGAGCTTGATTGGGCCCGCAAATTTCAAGAGCAGCACATAGGCTAGTTCAAGCACGAAATGCGGTGTTGGCTGGCGAGTTCAAGCCCAATAGAGAGAAGGATGAACTCACGTACGGCTGGAGAATCCTGAGCACGGTGGGCGTACGAGAGGCTTTGGGGCCGTTTCGTGGCTACATCCTTCGAAGCGGATCGAGAAAGTTATAGAAGCCGCCAAGAAAGAAGGACGAGGAGGCAGAGCGACTCTTCAAGTTGGAGGAGTATGTTCTTCAACACAAGAGCGTGAGAAATCTCGTGAAGAATGGATGCAGGAGGAAATCAAAAGGCAAGTGCAAGCGGCACTTAGTCAAATGACGAGTGGGCAAGGTACATCATCACACACAGCATCCTCAAGCGAACATTAGCCCCCCAGGTCAGATGAAAAGCAGCTGCGCCTCCACGGAAGTACCAACCATTCAAGATGACTCCAAGCTACACTTTCCCGTGGATGACGTTAAAGAACCTTTTACTACTTGTGAGCTGCACATTCCAGATGGAAATGCCACGAAAAAGGTGTGGTGTTGTGTAAACCCTATCGACCGCACAAGAACACCAAGAATCCATGGTCAACCAGTGCCAGCCGATACGCTAGGCGTTCGGTGGATAGGGTTGAGACAGGTTGTGGCAGCGTGGCACTGGAAATCGAAGGGGGAGATGGGAGAAGACTTTAGGTGAAGCAGAGAAGACATTTATTTGCTGGCGCAAGCGCTTCATTATTATTCCTGGAGTGTCACCGCCACAACCTCCTCCTACTGATCAAGATCCTCACCATAGGTAGTGTGCGCGTGAATGAGAAACAATTTTTATTACACTAACTTCCTATATGTATATATTAGTTGGATGCTCACATCATTCGTTGTTTTGCGTAGCAGGAACTATAGTCCAGTTCGTCATTATTCCCCAGTGCATCATAGTGCTGCGGGCGGTGACGATGTGTTGGAGGACACGGCTTCAACCCCATCTCCTCCACGACGCTCCAACCACCGCCACCGGCCCCACCACCATCTCCTCCACCGCGGGCTCCAACGCCGCACCGGCCCCACCATCTCCACCGCGGGCTCCAACGCCACAACCCCCTCCACCGCGGGCTCAACACCGCCACCGGCCCCACCGTCTCCTCCACCGCGGGGCTCCACACCCCCTGCCTCCACCGCGGCGCCCTAAGAAGCGGTCCGCTGCCACGGAACCGAAGGCCCCACCTCCAAAAAAGAAGGCTCCTGCATCAGGAAAAAAAGCACACGAGAAATTAGCTTATGAAATGACTGATGAGGAGTTACAAATTTCGGTGAAAAAAAGATGTGAAAAATTTTTAGATGAATCAACGGCCGCGGCTAAAGCGAAGAGAAACCCAGAGAAGCCTTACCTCCTGTTAAACCCACAGGAGTTAAGGAAAAGGGTGGACCAGCATGGTATCAAGATGCGTGAAGCCCGAAAGGCTCCGGAAAATCAGACTACGGAACGCTCTCTATCCAAGTCTGCAAAAGAACAAACAACAATCAAGCACGAAAGTGGGAAAGAGTGTTCCACAGCTTGGGGAAACATCAAGACCTCTGTCCCCATTATTTGTGCAAAATCAGTATGGTTCAAACATGGGCAGAGTACAGAGAAAATCTGGAGAGACCCCACTGCCACTTTGTCTGAGATGGACTCAATGGAAAATTTTTCATTGACAGCGGTCTCCCATACGAGACGATTCAAAATATTGCTACTGGGCTGGAGTTTCCAAGAGCGGAAGTAGTTGATGAATGGAGGAGAAATTTTGCACCGGGCAGGAGTCTAATGAACCCCAATCACTTGCATGTACTTGGTACGCAGATGTTTGCAATCAACAAATGGTGCATGGAGGCTTCTAAAGACGGTGATATAAATTGGATTTCTGTCCGAATTCGGAACCATCACTACTTCCGTGGCGATGACCTAATCTTAGTCCAGATGGAGGAATTACATCAGCTATGCCATATGGACGCACTGGACAAATCGCTCCTTAGCTGCTATTGTTTGTAAGTGTTTCTTTTATAGTTTTCATTGAACTCTCTAGTATGTGTATATAGTATGTAGTATTCTTACACACGTACTTGTGGATCGACTCGATATTGCAGGTATCAGATGACTCAGCTCAGAGATAAACATGACAATTCTGTTGGGTTGTTGATCCATATGTGGTTTTCAAGGCTCCAAACCCTTCAGCGACTTGGAGCGATGAGTCGTGTATGAATCTCATGAGGTTCTTCGTGAACCAAAAAGATAGAGAAAAAATACTCTTCCCATACAACTTTAAGTGCGTGAGACATATATAGTTAATAATAAGTATATGCACATTTTATTTTACTTAACCCTAATAATCTATATATATGAATCATGTGTATCAACAGCTTTCACTGGATACTGATGGTCATTGATCTCAAACACAGCAATGTGTTAATCTATGACTCGTTGAGCAAACCGCAAGAAGATTACCAAGATATGATAGACATCCTCCAAAGGTAATTTTTCGATCCCTAGCTTCCATGCTTAAAGTAGAGACTAAGCTTGTATATATATACTAATTAATAAATAATGATCCAACTATTAATGTTTCATTGGCCGGATTAGGGTTTGGGAAAAATTCATTGCTCGGGAACATATGAGTCAGTGTAAGGCTCACTTACAATAAAGCCACGACTACCAGTAAGTTTACACCTTCGTCAATGTACGTGTATCTTTATTATATCATGTCATATATCATATCTTTATTACGAGATGAATCTTTTCATTCTACAGTGGATTTTGAGACAAAAACAGGGTACCAACTTATGCGGATTCTATGTTTGCGAGTACATGATGATAGAATCAAATAGAATTCCTGAAGAAATCATCAAAGTACGTAACATGTTTCTTTTCATTTTTATAGACTTAATATTGATAATATAGATATAACTAATATCTTCTTTAATTCCAATTGAAGACTGACTGGTTGAAGCAAAAAGTGATGCTACAAGACCAATTGAAAGCAATACAAGAGTCAATAGCAGGATTTCTTCGGGAACAAGTCATAAGTCCAAACGGCGAGTTCTACTATAATACCGACGACCCGTTGATTCCAAACAATGATGATCATTTGTATGCCCTGTAGATATTTAGATGGAGTACAACTTGTAATAGGTTTATAGTACTAACTTTAGAGTACAACTTTTGTAGATAGATATTTGGACAACTTCTACATGTATATATATTGCTTGTAATTTTATATGTACATATTTATATATATATATGTAGTTCTATAGTTCAATTATATATGCATGCAATAAGCTTATTGTGTTATGCTGCTAATATATATAAATTATATATATTAGCAGCAAAGAATACATATTAGAAAACCTATTAAATAAATAAACAAAACTAAAAACAGAACTGAAATGAAAATAAAAAAAGAAAAACCAGGGACCCTTTAGTCCCGGTTGGTGATACCAGCCGGGACTAAAGGGTGCTGCTGCGGGGCACCACTGGCAGCACCTTTAGTCCCGGCTGGTATTACCAACCGGGACTAAAGGGGGGGCTTTAGCCCCGGTGGCCGGAGCCGGGACTAAAGGGGGCCTTTAGTCCGGAAGCGTAGTCCCGGCTCGGCAACGGGGCTAAAGGCCCTTGCCAAGGGGTTAAAGGCATGTTTCTGTAGTAGTGAATTCAAAGATAAAAAGTAGCTATGAGAGACACTACATTGCACAAGAAATACAAAGAGGCATCAAGGCTCCAAAACTAACACTCATATTCATATCGGACCCTGAATGATCCGACTGTTTCCTCAGACAATCCTGCGTTGAGTTGTTGAATGGTGCATATAATTCACATATGTAGACACAAATAACATGTGGAAGACATCATGTTTGTTTTGCTATCTATCTTTAAATCAAGCTCTATTTTTGTTGTTCTATATGTCTATCTATATCCCGATTCAGGTTATCTCTTTCCCCTTGTATTCTCTATCTCCACCTCTATCGTGATGCTGTATCAATCATATCTTTCTCTTGTCTATCTCTACATATCTCCATCTTAAATTGATCTCGTACTCTTTAATAATGAATCCATTGTAACGTATTTTCATATATAGACACAATTTTTTTAATCAACGGCTGGATCCAAAAACCGCATCTATAACTAGTTGCATACACATCACCTTAAGAAGTTGATTTCTAGAGGCAGTTGGTGTTTCCCCGATCGAACGCCCAACCTAGGATTTGCTCCATTATTGTTAAAGGTGGGTGGTCCGGCTCTACTAATTATAATACTAGGGATGGTATTGTTTATGATGGCCCATGGAAATGAAGGCGTTTGCATTGTAGGGTGGCTGGAAACACGAACATCCTCCTGAAATTGATTTCATAAGTGGTGGGTAACGTGACCTTTCCCAAAAATATATTCTATAAATAAAACACATAACTTTTTTTGAACTAAGTTAGATGAAGACCAGGTTTATATAAGTTCAAAAAAAAAAGACCAGGTTTATATAAAAATTCTAGAGCTGGATGAGATCAAAAGCTTTGTAGTTGAACTTTTTCCCTGAAAAGGTTTAAGAGGCACAAAATTACATTGTAGTTAGATTGAAATTTATTTTTCAAAAGATTTTTCATGATCTAGGATGAGGCACGTCATAACTCCGTTCGGTGAACCAAAAACTTGTTGTGACTGTAGAAACACTACTTCTATTTATCAAAGCTTTATTTCTGTTTATACTGTTTGGTGTACTGTTCTAATGGATAGCCCTGTTTGCATTGTATGTATGCACCTGTAATGCGTGTTGATGTTGTGATCGAGTAGACGGTGAGCAAGTGTGGTACGACCAAGATCCTTCTTTCGACGATCAGCAGGAAGATCATTAGTTCAGCAATCAAGGCAAGTTAGCATGAGATTTTCTTGTTATCTATTCACTTTACTATTAATTTACTCATTATGCATGTGTCCAATTGAGCAACTTAGAGACCCACTTAGTTTGTTTTGTTATCTGTGATGTTCTTGACACCGTGGGATATATGCATGTGGGTAGAATGCTAGTGCTAACTGACTTATAACTGATCCAGTCCAATGATGAATGTTCCCATGTTGATATGTTGTTAAACGGTTAATAAAACTTGCTGTTAGCAAAAGCTGGGATTGACAGTGCTACCATGAGTGCTATATGGCTCTGGTTTTAGTTCAGTAAACTGAACCTTTTCTAACTTGATAGAGGTGACTCGAAAGGGCGCAAGAGGAGCTTGCCACTTTGAGTGTAGGGCTGCTCCTGTTCCTACGTGTATAGCTGCGATGGCCTTATGCCATAGGAAAGGGGTTGCTACATCTGCCTGCAAAGAAACCAGCGCCCTAACCTGTTAGACGAAAAGCGAAAGGCTTCATAGTGTACCCTGCCGATCTACCTTGGAAGTGGATCAAGAGGTTGACCGCCTCGGGCACAAGGGCAACACGACTTGTGGGTAAAGACGCACAACCTCTGCAGAGTGTAAAACTGTTATAACAGCCGTGCTCACGGTCACGAGCGGCAGAAAAAACTAGCAGAAATATGATATCTAATTAAATGTTACTTTATGTTGATGATACTCTTATGCTGAATATTTTATCACTGATGGACAAATGGATCATGAGTTTAAGGGTTAAGCACAATATTCGTTTACCTAGATGCTAAAAACTTACCAACTTAAAAGCTAACTGCAGTCAGATAGTGTCAGCCTTTTGAGCTTCATGAACCCTATGTTAGCTTGCTAAGTACGTGGAGTACTTACGCTTGTTGTTTATCTTTTTTTTTGGATAAAAATCCTGGATGGGTAACAGATGTTGTTGGAGTTCGAGTTTCCCCAGAAGTTTCTAGGCTAGCGTATCCCCCAGTCGACAGTCCCTGTGGTGGTTGCCCATGAGAGCTATATCTAGCTTGCCTTTTCCGTTGATGTAAGTCTTTGATGTTGATGTATCGTTATGTAATAAACACTGTGATGGTACCTTTTCATGATTTGTCTAGCTTATGTGTGCGACTGATCCCTGGGCACACATGAGTTTGATGCCTCAGTTTTATTCTTAAAATTGGGGTGTGACAAATTAGATTTGTGAGCAATAATATTACCAATGAGGGAAGCGCAAAAATTTTTTTTGTGATTGTGTAAAAATAATTTGTTCCTTGCAACATATTTGAGGGTGAATAAAGTTGAAAGTTGACTTGTTTTGGTGTGTGGTGTGGGTGGGTGGTGGGGGGGGGGGAGATGGTGTGCTAATAGAACTCTTGCAAAGACGAAGATTTGAGTGAACTTTAGGCTTTTTATAATTGATTGAAGCATGGGTTCAGAAACTCAAGTAAGTTTTCATTTTTTTTCCCGTATGAGTATATATGTACCAAATTGGTTTAGAAAACATTATCCGAATGTCTGAATGCTCATTTAGAGATACAATAATCTCAGATGGGATGGGTTGAAGAAGCCCTTTCTGAGTCTCCCGAGGCAATCTCTGTACTGTGGCCCCAGCAAAGCAACCAAGGCTTTGGTGAGGTCCTACAAGAACTTGCACTTCTACTGGATTCTTAGAGCTGGGCACTCTGTAAGTCCATAGCATGCGAGGTTGTTCTTAAACATGGATGCCTATAAGATGAAATTTGTTCATCTGTTCACTGTTTGTAGGTGCCTGTTGACCAGCCTTGTATTGCACTTAGAATGATCGACAACATAACTCTGTAGCCAAATTATTTGTGGTATGAGTTTAGGTGGCTATCACTACAGCAGAATCGCTCTTTGCCGAGTGCTGACGCCTTTTGCACTCGGCGAAGGCTTCGCCGAGTGCCGCACTCGGCGAAGAATTTCATGGCAAAGAGTTCTTTGCCGAGTGCCAAATATCGGGCACTCGGCGAAGGCTTCGCCGAGTGCTGACATATTTGGCACTCGGCAAAGAAAAAAAATAAAAAACCCCGAAAAATAGGGAAATTTTTTTATTTAATTGGAGGAGGGGCCCACTGGGCAGTGCCCACTTGTCACCCTTGAAATCGCAAGTTCTACTATTTTTCACGCAATTTTCTCTCATGCAGTCAGCAGGATTCGAACTCACGACCTCTCGTTCGCGCGGAGCCTCGTCTACCACTGCACTGCACACTCATATACGTTCCATGTCCGTTTCGATTACCCATATATTATACTAAACCATGTGTAACTTGCTTATTTGAGGCCCTAAACGAATTCAAATCAAAAAATTGTAACTACAAAGTTTTCTAACTTTTCAAGATCTACAACTTTTATTTTGGTAGTTTTTCCATCGAGGTCGTTATAAAATTTGAATTTTAAATTTACAATTTGAAACGTAGTTTTCGTTGACAAGATGATTTCAAATCAAAAAGTTGTCAAACACAAAGTTTCATAACTTTTCGAGATCTACAACTTTCATTTTGGTCATTTCTCCATCTGAGGTATTTTGAAAAATTTGAATTTTAAATTTCAAATTCGACGCAGTTTTGCATAACTAGATGACTTCAAATTAAAAAGTTATCAACTACAAAACTTTCATAACTTGTCAAGATCTACAAAGTTTATTTTGGTTGTTTGACTATTTGTGCATCCGACATTGTGGTTCTAATATTATTCATAAACATTATATATCACTCTTGTAGTTTATAAACTACCGGAGAGATATATAAGATTTGTGAACGAATTTATTTTAAGTTTGTCAAATGAAAAAATCACCAAAACAAAAATTGTTCATCTTGATAAGTTAACCAACTTTGTAGTTAAAAACTTTTTCATTTGGATTAATTTACTGCTTCAAAATTAATTTACAAACTGGCTTTGCCGAGTGTCAGAAAAAAACACTAGGCAAAGAGCTCTTTGCCGAGTGCCACGTGGCTGGCACTCGGCAAAGGCACCTCTTCCGAGTGCCAGCCACGTGGCACTCGGCAAAGAAACCGCCCACGTGGCACAGTTCGGGGCCACATTCTTTGCCGAGTGCCACGTGGCCGGCACTCGGCAAAGGCACCTCTTTGCCGAGTGCCAGCCACGTGGCACTCGGCAAAGAACCGCCCACGTGGCACAATTCGGGCCACATGCTTTGCCGAGTGCCACGTGGTTGGCACTCGGCAAAGAGGGGCTCTTTGCCGAGTGCCGGCCACGTGGCACTCGGCAAAGCATGCTTTGCCTTGTGTTTGCGCTTTGCCGAGTGCCACGTGGCCGACACTTGGCAAAGAGGCTCTTTGCCTAGTGCCCAAAATTTGGCACTCGGCAAAGCCACATGCACTCGGCAAAGATTGATTTTCCTGTAGTGTATCACAAGGACAACATAATGTACTATTCTCGAAGAAGGACATTTTCAAATAAAATTATACTTGAAAGACACTAGGGAGTTAGGAAAGAGAGAGAAAAGGCCCTTTTATGATCTGCACTGTATCAATTATAGTTTCAATTTGGAAGACAGCTGAAAGCATATGTGTAATAAATGGTCCAACATATGTAGTTAAGTCTCGTCTTTTAGGCCAGCCTCAATGGAAGTTTCAGGGTGTGTTTAGATGCCAAATTTTGTAATTTTTTTACTATAGCACTTTCGTTCTATTTGACAAACTTTGTCCAAATATAGACTAACTAGGCTCAAAAGATTCGTCTTGACATGTACATAATAAAAGTAGAATTAGTTACTTTTTTACCTACATTTAGGGCCTGTTTGGTTCCCCTCCTAAAATTTAGTGACTAAACTTTAGTCACTTTTAGTAGCTAAGTTGCCAAACACCCCCACTAAAAGTGACTAAAAAGTCCTTTAGTCCCTTTTAGTAGGGGTATTGCTACTAAAAGTGACTAAAGTTTAATCACTAAATTTTAGTGGGAGGGAACCAAACGGGCCCTTAGTGCTCCATGCATGCGTCCAAATATTGATGTGATGGTTGATGTGAAAAGTGGAGGAATCTAAACAGGGCTAGGAGTTTCATCTGCATTAAATAAGTTGTCATGTAGTTATTTTTGGTGACATGACAACGTATTTAAGAAGAGAGAGATAAAATAAGTTTTATTTAGATGAAACTCTCTTGGCACGATTATCAAACTCTACGAGTCATGAAATTAATGCCATTGAAACTGTAGAATGAAACTTATCATTGAGAGTGAGTGTTTCATCCAAGTTTCATTTTATTCTGTATAACATGATAGTCTTGAAAACAACAAACAACACTACGAACTCTCCACTGAGACTGGCCTTAGCGGCATCACATTAATAATATTATGATTTCGTATATGACATTTTTAAAAACAAAAAAAAATCCACACCACTTTCGAGGATCGAGTGAAAGGCCAAATTTGAAAACAAAAACAAGTATAGAACTTTTTTCTTATTATTATCAATCAAAGCGCAGTAAGTAAGGATAATAGTTTTTTTACCACCATGAATATGGCCTTATGGATTGCATAGATCATGCAATCGTTGATGGGTGATCATCAGTTGGGAAGAGGAGCATGGCAGTTGTTCTGACATTTATCCCTAGTATCATAACACTGAGTAAATTTATACCAACTAGGAAAACAACAGTACACCACTCTATTGTCTTGATGAACCGTGTCACAAGGAATGTCGTCAGGGAAATAACCTGGTTGGCCCCTTGCAATTCCAACAACGAGCTCTGGTGAGGACGGCCTGATTAATTGTATTGTGTGCTCATGAGGAGGTATTATAGTATATATGCATGTATCGAACCAATTCGAAGATAAAAAGTAGCTAATATATGATGGGACACTTACATTGCACAAGGAATGCAAAGAGGAACAATAAAGGCATCAAGGCTCTAAACCTAACACTCATATTCATATCGGACCCTGAATATGATTCGATCGACTGTGTCCTCAGACAATCCTGCGTTGAGTTGTTGAATGGCGCATTATATTTATATATATATAATTCACATGTAGACACGAATAACATCAGAAAGACATCATGTTTGTTTTGCTATCTATCTTTAAACTCGAGCTCTATTTTTTTGTCTATATGTCTATCTATATCCCGATTTCAGATTTTCTCTTTCTCCATTGTTATCTCTATCTCCATCATCTCTATCGTGATTGCTTTATCTATTATTATCTCTTCTCTTTGTCTATCTCTACATATCTCTATCATATCTCAAATCGATCTCGTACTCTTTAATAATGAATTCATTGTAATGTATTTCCATATATAGACATTTTTTAATCAACGGCTGGATCGATCCAAAACCCGCATCTATAAATGGTTGCATACAGATCACACCTTAAGAAGTTGATTTCTAGAGGCAATTGGCGTTTTCCCCGAATGCCCAACCTTTATTGTTAAAGGTGTGGGTGCCTTGGCTCTACAAATTATAATACTAGGTGTAGCACCCGGTTTTAAAGAACAAAACTAGGTACGCCATATGTGTGCCCAGGAAGTCCACACATACAACCACAGAAGGAAAAGATATCAAAAACAGTGTTCTATATAACGAAACACAGATATAACTAACACTTACATCAAAGTTAAGCGGAACGGATACTAATGTTCTCTTCAGATTCCATTCTTCGCAGGGACAGTTGACTGGGGGTAACATACGCCTAGCACTTCCATCAGTCTTTTTAGGAAACTCATCTGTGTCTTCACCACGCTTCCGCTGCGCAACTCTGATGGAGACTGGGGTGTGGGGGAAATAGCAAGGGTGAGCACATGTCGTACTCAGCAAATACAACATGGGGTTATGAAGCTTAAATGGCTAGACACGGTTTTACTGCAATTAGCACTTTTAGTTGAGTCAATATTTTAGCATTAGATAATCATCAAGTTGTGCTTACATCCCATTCAAACCGCATGAATAATATTACGAGCAACCACATCAAAGATTAACCAATTAACAGTAACGTGAACGTAAAGTAAATTTCGTTAAAGTTATTAGCTTGTGAGTTTTCAGGGCCGCTCGTGACCGTGAGCACGGCTGTTATAACAGTTTTAATACTCTGCAGAGTTTGTACAACTTTACCCGTGAGTCGTGATCCCCCTGTGCCAGGGGTTGCAAATCTCATATCACCTCTTCCAAGGAAGTGCGGCAGGGTACACTATGAAGTCTTTTGAGGTTCCCCTAACATGATAGTGGCCACTAGGTTTTCAATCGGCAAGCAGATATAGGAACCCCTTTCCGATGGCACATTCCTTCCCGGCTATACACATGAGACCAGGAGGCCGTCCTATACCCGAGTCATCGAGCCCCTTTTGTGCCCTTTCAGGTAACCACCATCAAGCGAGGAGAGGTCCTCGAACCAACTAAAACCAGAGCCATGTAGCCCTCACGGTTGTACTGTATGTCCCAGCTTTTGCCGACAGAAGATCATTTAGGGTCAGATGTTCACATTACCATGGAAACAAGTTATCAGTATGTGTTGCACATATTATTAGTCATCTCGTTTGTTCATATAGATTGGAGTAAATCACTAACAGATCTACCCTTATGCATATATCCCATGGTAACAAGGTATAGAGTTGAATCGAGTAGGAAAACCTATGGTTTGCATATTAGACACATGCATATGAATAGAGAACTTTAAATGAATAGGCACACAAGATGGTCCCATATTATACTTGCCTGTTACACTTGATCAAATTTCACATCTTCAGCTTTGGGTTATCAACTTCTAATCTTCAGCGCGTACAACCGGTCGGCGTTTATTCGTAGCAAGCATCACACATAGGCAACATACAAACAAACAACAAAAAGAGAGCTAAGAACAACACAAGACCAAGACAAAACAACGTACTAAAAGAGAGCTCACACTACGGTCACGGGATCGCACGAAACGACTGAAAGACACGTCTACCGGAAATTTTATATTATAAAAGTAAGAACTACCGGCTTGCTTTATTTAAATTAAATAAGATCATGATAAAATATTAATTCAGATTAGACAAAACATATTTTAATTTAGAAAAACAGATTAAACTAATCATATTTTAATTATAAATTTTATCATATTATTTAATCAAGTTAAATTTTACCTTAGTAAAAGAAAAAGAACATGTGAGAGCAACTAATCGAATCATGATATATCTTTCGTGTTTAAACTAATCAATTATAAATTAAAAACATATTTATATCAATGATTAATCATGATAACATTTGCATATAAAATATCAAAGTATAAAACCTATGTTGATTTTAATTATAAATCGGTTGTAGGTTTATTAATCAATTTAATATTTAACTTTATATGGAAAAACATGTGACACGAAAAACGTTAACGCTACTGCGTAGATCGCGGCGACACGAAACTAATGTAACTGAAACGGACTAAAACGGAGATTAGATGATTAAACTGGGAACGATTGAACTGAGATTACAAACCGGTGGCAAACTCGTAATTATCTCATCTTCAACCCTGGCTTCTTTCTCACGAACGTGACCAGAGTCTTGAACGAAGGGTGCTGCTGCTGCTCGCTCCTGGAGGGAAGGGCTAGGGACAGCCGGGCCAGACCGGCCAACGGCAGCACACGGCCGCGTGCAGGGCGCTGGACGGCAGCCAAGGGCAGGTCCGGGCCATGGCCACGGCCTCCTGCACAGACCAGGCCGGAGGAGTCAGGTCATCTGTTGCTTGCGTGAGCAGCGCACACGGCAGGGAAACGAGATGCTGAGTCAGGTACGGGTTTGCAGCGTGCGGCGGCGTCCCAACAAAAGGGCACGCGGCCACAGACCACACGGCGGATGGATAACACGAACACTGTAATGGTGGACATGGCCGGAGAAAACAGAGGAAAAGTTAGGGAATCAAACGGTGATGAAACAGTGATGGATTCGTGAAAAGGAAGACACTAAGGTATAGAGAACGACGAGACCTATCTCGTGGTGGCGACGGTTTTCGCCGGGGCGCGACGGTTTGGCTGGAATAGCTCGCCGGAAGTTCGCCGGAGTAGATGAGACGTGAAACTTTGGCTTCAGATCTAGATCGATAGGGATGGCGGCTCGCGAAACGGGCCGTACTTTTGGAATCCTCGCGTCGAGGGCTACGCGGGCATATATATATATAGTGTTAGGGTTTGGGGAAAAACGAAAATCGAGATATTTTATTATTTTCGGAATTAATTAATTTCGGGATTAAAATAATTCTAGAAAAGTCCAGAATTGATTTTTAAGCCACGAAAAATACTCCGATGGCTCCGAAAATTCTAGGAAAATTCTCAGAGACACATTGAAATATAACGATCTCAAATAAAGTATTTGGAGCTCATGAAAGATATTTTGGAATATCTAAAAATTAGATTATGCTCGCTGAAATCTTGGAAACTCTTCCGAAAAAAACGAGAAAAATTGCCAAGAAGTTTATAGCGATATTATGCTGGATTATGAACTCAAAGAAGTGATTCGGAGTATAATTAAAAGGATTTTGGAAAAAGTCCAACAAGAGGATAGAGCTCAGAACGATAAATTTATTTTGGAAAAAGACAGAAACGAACCACATATAGATAGACGGCCTAGCAAACGTGTTTTGAAACTCTACCGACTCACAACAGAAGGGAAAACAACAACCAACCATCACATCAAACATAATCCATCAAATTAGTTTATATAAAAAAAACAATTTTAAAATTGTTGATTTACTACAACTAAAGTGGCGCTAGCTCAAACTAAACTTGATCAATTTTATAAAAATATTAAAATTATTTATTTTATTTAGTGTTTTCTACTCACAACCCAAAATCAAAAATTTTGGGGTGTGACACTAGGGATGATATTGTTTATGATATATGGCCCATGGAAATGAAGGCGTTTGTAGGCTGGTTGAAAACACGAACATCCTTTTGAAATTGATTTCATAAGTGGTGGGTAACACGTGACCTTTCCCAAAAATATATTCCATAAATAAGTACATAACTTTTTTTGAAGTTAGATGAAGACGAGGTTTATATAGAAATTCTAGAGCTGGATGAGATCAAAAGCTTTTGTAGTTGAAACTTTTTTTCCTTGAAAATGGTTTAGAGGCACAAAAATACATTTTATTTTTAAACTTGAAATTTATTTATTTTTCAAAAGATTTTCATTGATCTAGGATGGAGGCGTGTCTTATACCAAAGTTGTAGTATGTCTTTGTAGCTAAATTTTTTTCATTTAAAATCATTTATAAGCTCAAATATTAAATAATGGAAAACTTGAACTGCCATTATAATTTTGCTAGTGAAAACTGTAAAAAAAATAGCGCAATAATGCAAGTTGAAACAATTATTTTATGATACTGTAATAAAGGAAAGACATTTTTTACATAGGAGAATAATTTTTCAATGCATACCAAAAATGGGAGAATAGATTTGGATGTGAAGAAGTTTGATCCGAAGTAATAGTGTGTAAGAGAAATCTGATTATTATTTCTTACTCCACGTCACACACGGAACATTAGTTTTGTCATAACTTGATATGAGAGGACAACCAAGCGATCTTGTAAGAAAAGAGAATTAAAAAAAACAGTGTGAGCATCCAGAAGGAAAATGTTAGAACTAGTTATGACTTGCATAAATAATTGGGTTTCTTTTGATTGGAAAGTTTTGTGACGGGTATACTAGCAAAGTTTCTTTTCACGCATAAAGTTTCAAAGTGGAACGGTGCATGGATGGGACAGAGATTCAGTAACGTAGCTGAGCCAAGTCACAACGTAACTTGCGACCCTTCATCCACCGTCCAGCTATATCCAATGGCCCATGACACTTGCAACTTAAAGTAAAAATATCTATCTAATTTTTTATGGACTCTGCGGACGCAGTAGCGTGGAGCCGCGCTGTCTCGCACCGCCGCCGGCATTGCGCGCCGCTACCGGCCTCCCTGGCGCCGTCCTCGTGATCCTCGCCGGCCTCGCGCGCCCACTCTGCGACCCCGCTGGCCTCGCCGTCGGCGGCCTCTTCCTTCGTCGTCGCCGACAGCCTCTAGCGACCCTGTTGGCCTCCCACGCTGCCGCCGGCCTCCTCGCGCGCCGTCGCAAGCCTCCCGTAACGTCGTGCTGTGCCTGTGTTGGACCTCCTCCGAGGTGTGCCCATGCCACACCTCCGGAGATTGCGGGCATCGCTGCACCGCCGGGCTTGCTCGTGGGTCGCGACATCCTTCAACGGGGCTTTGCCATGGTGGCCTCGCGTTGACGCACTAGATGGGGATGATGCTCTAAATGGGTATCCGCGGTTCTCCTCCAGTTCAATTTAAACAACTAACTAGACAATTTCTCTTCTTATTTTTGCAATCTAGTTTATTTAGTTGAACTAGGGGAGAACCGCGGATAACCATTTGGAGCATCATCCCCATCCTTATCACGCACTGTCATCCAGTGGTACTGTCGCACCGATGTGGGAAACGAATCCCTTTCCGGCCACTAATATTAGTAAGCGCTCTTGTCTTTGGTCTTTACTGATGCAATAGAATGAAGTCATATACAATAATGCTTCCAAATTTGTGCAACACTTGTAAGTAGTTGATGGAAGCTTTGTAAGCACTGGATTGAGTTCTATCACTTTAATTGATTAGCTGCTGGATAAGGTAATTTATACATGTCTGAACTTGTCCGTTTTATTGTGGTTTGAAAATGTAGTGAGCTGCTGCTATGTACATGTCTGAACTAACAGTCGAGTCTCATGTGCTGAGAGCTGCATCTATTTTGAGTCGTTAGATCAGACATGTGCCCGAAAGTCAGTCTTGTCATAAACAAGGAAAACTTTACCGCAACCTTCATTGTTTTGGAGTCACTCAATATTCCTATGGTTCTTGGTAATGGATGGTTGTGTGCGCACAAAGGAGTAATTCATGGTACTCAATGCACAATGCTTCTAACTGCACCGTTGGGGAAAAGAATTGAGTATCATGGTTGTCAACTTCAATCTGAGAAAGCTGATGACTTGTACAATGGAGTGCAAACTAAGGATGTTATCGTGGATAATAATGAGCATATGGCTAAGGACACAGATGGGCAAACATCTTCAGTGGAAGTCGATACAATAGACCATCTGGCAAATGCAGGATATCCGGTCAAGATTCTAGAAACAGTCTGGAGAACTTTTAATGGAAGAAGGTTTAAAGTGTGTAAGGTTCAGTGGAGTAACCTAAGTGAAGAAGAGGCAATGTGGGAAAACGAGGAACAACTGCAGACCAAGTTTCCACATCTCTTTGAGTTGTAAGCCAATCAAGTTAGTGATCAAGATAAGTTTGGGATAATCAAGGGTAATAATCTTTTCTTGGAATCTTTGTTCACAAGATATGATCATGAAACATCAGTGGTTTGATAAGCTTGGTATACAAGTGTGAAGTGAAAGTGTTATCAAGATCTTTTCTCGTCTCTCTCCGGTGCTCTGAGTCTCTCCTGAATCTCGGGACGAGATTCTCTTAAGGGGGGTAGATTTGTGACACCCTAAAATTTGCCCAATTTAAAAAAATAGGTGAAAATGTTCCTTTATTGATTTTTGGTGAGCATTTAATCTAGGATTCAATAATTTTCACAAAATTAAAACCAAGTTAGGAACATGTTCTTGCACTCATGCCTCTGCATTTTATTTCTGTAATGAGTGGTTATTGTCAAAATTTTGTTTGAATTCAAAATAGATTTGAAAATAGTTTGAAATGCCTTGCAAATAAAAAGAAAAACTCTTTCCTCTCCTCTCTCCCCTCTCCCTCCCATTCGGCCTGAAGGCCCAGTCTACCCCGGCCCTGTTTCCTCCCGCTTTCTCTCTCTTTCTTCCGCTGGGCCAGACTCCCTCCTTTCCTCCTTGGCGGCCCAGCGACCTGGTCGGCCCAAGCCGCGCATGCGCCTGCGCATCCGGCCACCTTCTCCCTCCCTCTCCCTCACTGACCTGGCGGTCCCGCGTGTCAGCCCTCTTCCGTTCCCCTCCGCGCGCTCCGTCCCGAGCAACCGCCGGCCGAATCACCCGCGCGTCGTGGGAGCGTCCGCGGTTCCTCCTTCGCCTATAGAGCAGGCAAGGCCGTCCTGCTCTCCTCCTTTCCCCAGTTCGCATCCGTTACTTCGCTTCGCGCAGCGCATCGAGCTCCGCCGTCTCTTCCGCGCCCGAGCTCCGCCGCTGCCGTCGATTCTCCATCTTGGCGTCCCCTCCGACCTCCGCCGCTTTCCCCGCGCATCACAGCAGCATCGGTGAAGTCCCCAAACCTCTTTTCCCTTCTTCTCCATTGCGTTTCCCTTGCCCTAACCGCCGGCGAACTTGTGCAGAGCGCCGCTGCCCGTCGTTCGCCGCGGACCGCCGTCTCCGAGCCGTCCCTTCCGTTGCGATTCGCCGCGGTGAGGACCCCGGTAGACCCCGCCTCTTTCCCATCCCATTCCCGTGGCCGCGAACGAGTTTCTAAGCCGAGCCCGTGAGCTCCACGGCACCGGCCATGGCGGGAGCGCGCCCGGCGTCGCGCGAGGCGCTGCGACGTCGCGGCCTGCGCGCGTGCCCGGTGCCGCCGGTTCCCTTTCCCCCCTGGGATCTAATCCCGACCCTCCTATGTTGATCCGACGGCCCTAAATGACCCGTACCCCTTCGGGGAAGATTTGTTAAAGAGACCCCGGTTTCTTGTGGAATCAACCCGCAGTCCTTGGCAGGGTTGAAATTCGATTTAAAATTCAATTTAAAATCTGGTTTAAATTCAAACAAGTTTCAGCATATTTACAAGTTTGCCACTACACTAAAACGCTTATAAAATCCACGTTTTAGCTCCGTTTTGATCCGTTCAAATTGCGTTAGGTTCGTAATTTAGTGCTCTATCCGTTTATGTCCCTGTTACCCTGTTTTGGACCAGATAGCTGTAGGGTCCTAGCCAGCCTAGTTTAGGGCTCTAGAAAACCCCGTTTCGGCCGTTTCTTTCGCGTCGTAACCCCGTTTTCAGTGAACCAAATATCGTTGTGATCGTAGCGACACGTACTTCTGTTTTATCAAAGTTTTATTTTTGTTTTATTATGATTGATGTACTGTTCTAATCATAGGCTATATTTGCTTTGCATGAATTGCTTTTGGATGCATGTGTGGTGTTCTATGATCGTATGTCCAGTCGGTGAGTTATGCGTTGGTGATCAAGAAGAAGTTCGTGATCCAGAGATCGTGATCCAGAGTCAACCTTTGGAAATCTACAAGTCAACAGAAAAAGGATCTTGAGTTAAGGCAAGTATAGCAATCAGGTTTTCCTGTTTGCAATCATGATCATGTTACTGAATTAATGGTTGCATCGAATGATAAAAATGACTTATTAGCAACTTAAGAAATTATCTGTACAAGTGCCTTCGGGTTTTACAGTGCAACTGATGGGGGTTATATGGCTCTGGCTTTAGCTCAGTATGAGGACCTTTTCTAGCTTGTTAGAGGTTACCCTTGTGGCGCAAATGGGGGATAGCAGACTGGGGATTCCCTGTGACTGGTTGAATCACCCAGACTGACTAATGAAACCTAGCGGCCCTAACTTGTTAGACGAACCTTTGAAAGGCTTCATCGTGAACCCTGCCGACTTTCCTTGGAAGTGAGTTAAGAGGCTGATCACCTCGGGCAAATGGGCAATTCACGTCTCACAGTGAAAGTGTACACCTTTGCGCAAAGTTTATTAAACTGATATATCAGCCGTGCTCACGGTCACGAGCGGCCTTGCAGACCTTTTACATTAAGATTATGACTTTTGTTGGTTAACATGTTCATTGTCTACCATTTTATGCTATTCATTATTTATGTTACATTGATCATGAAACTTGGGATCTATATCCTTGTTGCTATACTTGTTGAGTTCAACTTGGACTCACTCTTGTTTTTTTTCCCCCACACCCCAGTCTCCATCAGAGTCGCGCAGCGGAAGCGTGGTGATGACTCAGCCGAGTTCCCTAAGCTTAGGCTTGTGGTCAACCAGTCAGTTGTTCCCTGTGAAGTTGGTGTCTCCATCTGAAGATCAGAGTGTCTTTCCGCTGTCTGCTCCTTGAGGTTAAGTTCTTTGTGTTTATACGTTATATATGAGCATTGTCTTTCGATATTACCCTTTATTTGTGGCTATATGTGAGATTTGACTTCCTGGGCTCACATATGGTGTATACCTGGTTTTGTCCTTAAAACCGGGTGTGACAGTAGTTCAGGCTCAAATTTAGGTGTTGTTTTAAATTAGCTTTTGATAGTGATGCCTGGGGTAGGTAGTCTAGATTTTTTTAATTTAGGGGATTATTTTGATGTATCTTTGGTAATGATAGACGTTGGCATTTGGTGGGGTTACTTTTTGTATTTCACAATGGTAGAGATGCATGTTTTATGATGATGATGATGACTAGTAGTCTATTATTTTTAGTTCTTTTAGTCCTTTTAGTAAGGGTGTTGCTATTAAAAGTGACTATAAAGTTTAGTCAGTGGGAGGGAACCAAACATGCCCTAAAGACAAGTGTTTCTAATTATTAGAAAAAAAAATTCTGTATGACAACTGTAAAAAGGAAAAGATAAAGATGATAGTAACAACGTAGATAACATGAAACAAAAACAAGTGCATCAGATAGTTGGAATAAGCATAGAACTTTCCCATATTATTACCAAAATCATTGTGGAGTACATTATTTTTTTTGACCAGGTACAATTTGGATGCACACAACCCACACACACCACACGCACACACACGTGTACACGTCCGTACACCCGCAGAGAGAGATTGCGCACGCGTGCGTGTACCTGCAAAATCTGGAAAAAAATCCAGAGAAAAAGTGCGACACCAGAGTTTGAACCCTGGTGGGTAGCGTCCCACCGGACTCCCTTGCCACCGAACCACAGGCCCTTTCGCGTGGAGTACATTATTTGAGGTAAGAATGATGGTTTTAATATCATCAAATGGACATGAGGGTTGCACAGATTATGCATCATTGATTGGATGGACATTCAATTGCGATTATGAACGTAGCAATTGGTCTGACACTACGGAAAAGTGGCATACCAATGTTTTGGCTTTTGATGCAAGCAATAGTGAGGCTAAAAGCAGCTCGGCCCCCTTGGAGTCCAAACATCGATGTCCTCGTGAGGATGACCTGATAGATTTATGTGTTGATGAGATGTAGTATATACTTCGTATATGCATATGAGAACTGCTCTAGTACTCTTTCTCTTTAAAATTACACAAATCTCATAGCAGCTCATTAATCTAATTAATTATTTTTCTTATTGATTTGTTGGTTGGGCTCAATTTGAAGACTTTGCCTGGTTTAAATATTGGGAACCAACACACAGAGAACTACTCTCACAAATTCTCTGTCTCCACCTGTTCTGAATGCAAAAGGTGGTCTTTTAGTTTGAGCTCTAAATGCTGCAACTTTTCACTGTCACATCCCAAAATTTCTGATTTTGGACTGTTAGTAGAAAACACTAAATAAAATAAATAATTTTAATATTTTTATAAAATTGATCAAGTTTAGCTGGAGCTAGCACCTGTTAGTTGTAGTAAATCAAGAATTTTAAAATTTTGGTAAACTAATTTGATGGGTTGATTGATGTGATGTTTGGTTGTTGTTTGGCCTCGCGTTGTATCGAGTAAAGTTTTCAAAACATGTTTGTTAGGTCGTCTATCTTTGTCTGGTTCGTTTCTGTCTTTTTTTCGAAAATCAAATTTATCGTTCTCAACTCTATCCTCTTGTTGGACTTTTTCAAGATCCTTTTCTTGTGTTCTAAATCACTTCTTTGAGTTCATCATCCATCATTATATCACTATAAACTTCTCGGGAATTTTTTTCTGGCCTTTTCCGGAACAGTTTCCAATCTTTCTATAAAGATTATCTTAATTTTTAGATAATCCAAAAATATCTTTTCATGAGCTCCAAATCTTTATTTGGGTTCATTATATTTCAAAGTTACTCTGAGAATTTTCCTAGAATTTTCGGAGCCATCGGAGTATTTTTCGTGGCTTAAATAACAATTCTGGACTTTTCTGAAATTATTTTAATCCCGAAATTAATTAATTCCGAAATTAATAAAATATCTCGTTTTTCCCTCTTATCCAAACCCTACATATAAATACATGCCGGTGTTCATCTCGACGCAAGGAGTCCAAAAGTACGGCCCGTTTCGCGAGCCGCCACTTCTACCGTTCTAGATCTGAAGCCGAAGTTTCGCGAGCTTTTCCGATCAAATCGTCGTGTTCCGGCGAAAACCGTCACCACCACGAGGTTGCTCTCTTCGTTCTCTATGCCGTGGTGTCTTTTTTTCACGAATCCATAACCATTTAATCGTTTCTCCTTTGTTTCTTTATTTCCGCTGAAGTTTCCGACGAACCACCATGGCCTAACGCTTCGCTGTTCCTGTCCGGTCACGTGCCTTAGGCCATCCCGGCTCCTGGGAGCGCCGCCGACCTGCGGGCCCAGCCCCACCCCGCGGCCCGTGCGCCCCTGCGCGCCGCCCGTGCCGGCGCAGGTGTCCGACCGCCTAGACGCGAGCAGAGCCCTGGCTGGGCGCCTCCTGCAGCCCAGGCCACAGCAGGTTCTTGGAGCTGGGCACTCTACGCCCTGCTGGTGCCAGCAAGCCAGCGGACTGAGCCTGCTTCGGCCAAGCCCGTCCTGCGGCCGAGGTTCCTCTCTCTGCGTTGGAAGTGCAGCAGCAGCCATGGCCTCCGTGGTCTGTTCACATAAGAAGCCCAAGGTACAAGATGAACTAACTACGCGTTTGCCACGGTTAGTTAATCTAATACCGTTTATTTATCGTAACTCCGTTTTAGTTCGTTCCAGTTGCGTTAGTTTCGTGTCGATGCTCTCTACGCAGTAGCGATAACGTTTTTCATGTCATATGTTTTTCCATATAAAATTAAATATTAAATTGATTAATAAGCCTACAACCGATTTATAATTAAAATCAATGTAGGTTTTATACTTCGATATTTTATACACAAATGTTAATATGATTGATCACTAGAGTAATATGTTTTTAATTTATAATTTGCTTAGGGTAAACACTGCCACATAAATTATGTTTAGATGCTCTCACATATTTATTTTCTTTTACTAAGATAAAATTTAACTTGATTAAATTATATGATAATATTTATGAATAAAATATGATTAGTCTAACCCGACTTTATAATTAAAATATGTTTTGTCTAATCTGAATTAATATTTTGTCATGATCTTATTTAATTAAAATAAAACAAGCCGGTAGTTCTTCCTTTATAATATAAAATTCTCGGTAGACGTGTCTTTCAGTCGTTTCGTACGATCCCGTGATCGTAGCAACGAGCTCTCTGTTAGTACGCTGTTTTTGTCTCGTGTTGAGTGGTTTGTTAGTTCTCTTTTTGTTTGTTTATCTGTGTTGCGTATGTGTGATGCTTGTTGTGAGTAAACGAGGACCGATCGCGGGCACCGAAGATCAGAAGGTGATGACCGAAGCTGATGGTGTGAGAGTTGAGCAAGTGTTTAAGGCAAGTATAGCAATCGAGTTTTCTTTTCGCAATCATGATCATGTTACTTAATTAATGTATGCATCGAATGATAAAAATGGCTTATTAGCAACTTAAGAAATTATCTGTACGAGCACCTTCGGGATTTACAGTGCAACTGATGGAGGTTATATGACTCTGGCTTTAGCTCAGTATGAGGACCTTTTCTAGCTTGTTAGTGGTTACCCGAAAGGGCGCATAAGGCGCTTGACGAGACGGGTATAGTGCGGCTTCTGTCCACGTGTGTATAGGCTGCGTGTTAATGTGTCACCTGGAAGGAGGGCTCTCCATCCCCTTACCTTAAGACCTAGCGGCCCTAACTTGTTAGACGAACCTTTGAAAGGCTTCATCGTGAACCCTGCCGATCTTCCTTGGAAGTGGGTTAAGAGGCTGATCACCTCGGGCGAAAGGGCAATTCACGTCTCACAGGGAAAGTGTACATCTTTGCGCAAAGTTTATTAAACTGATATATCAGCCTTGCTCAAGGACACGAGCGGCCTTGAAGACGTAAAGATTATGACTTTTGTTGGTTAACATGTTCATTATTTACCGTTTTATGCTATTCATTATTTATGTTACATCGATCATGAATCTTGGGATCTATATCACTTGTTGCTATACTTGTGGAGTTCAACATGGACTCACTCTTGCTTTTTCCCACACCTCAGAGTGTTAAGCTTTGGAGAAGCTTAGGTTTGTGGTCAACCAGTCAGTTGTTCCCTGTGAAGTTGGTGCCTTCAAGTGAAGATCGGAGAGTCTTTCCGCTGTCTGCTCTTAAGGTTATGTTCTTTGTGTTTATACGTTATATATGTACATTGTCTTTCGATATTACCCTTTATTTGTAGCTATATATGAGATTTGACTTTCTGGGCTCACATATGGTGTATACCTGGTTTTGTTTTTAAAACCGGGTGTTACATTCACTCTTAAAAAAATATCTCATCCGCTTAAATTCTGATTGCTTTTGAGCTTCACTTTTTCTGATTGCTTTTGCATTCATGTGATGATAGTGGGATCAGAACTGCAAAAGAAGTCATGTATTAATTGTACAATATATTGTAAAACATGTTTTATAAAACATGAATATGTGTGAGATTAATAAATTTAAAAACTATGTATGATGACATGTCTATTAATTTAATCAGGTGTGATTGTTAGATTAAATGTCATTTTAACGTTCGTATTTAATTTCATAGTATTGTCATGCGATCTGTGCGTTTTTAGTATAAAAGTTTAGTTGTCCCATAGCAACGTCCATATATGATTTAGAGATAAGTATAAGGATAGCAGTTTTCAAGGATCCACTGAAAGATCACCATGACTGGCCTTGAGAATTGCATGCACAGATCATGCATGCAATCGATGATGGGTGATCATCAGTTGCACTTGGGAAGAGGACTGCGACACTGTCTTACATTTATCCCTAGTGTCATAACATACAAGGCACCGCCGCCCCGTGAAGCCACAACAGTACAACTCTCTATTGTCTGCATGAGCCACCGTACAATGATCTGCAGCTCGGTCCATTGCAGTTCCAACAACGAGCTCTCCATGAGGACGACCTGATTGATTGATTTGCTAATTTTCTCATGAGGACGACGTACCATATCTATCTAAAACCAATTAATAAATTAAAGATAAAAGCCTAGCTAATGATGAGACACTTGCATTGGGCAACGAATACAAAGAGGAACAATATAAGCATCAGGGCTCCAACCCTATCACTCATCATGTTCATACCGGACAGTGAATATTGATCTGACCGTCTCCAAAGACAATCGTGCCATAAGCTGTTAAATGGTGCATCTATATATAGTATTCAAATACAGACAAAATACGACATGGAAAGACATCATATTTGTTTTTGTTGTCTATATCTCTATCTCCAGCTAGATCTATCTCTTTTCTTCTATATATTTGTCTGCATCTCTATTCCACTATATTTTTCTCTTTCACTATCACTCTATCTCTATCTCTATCTCTTCTCTTGTCTATGTATATCTCTATCTTAAATTGGAGCTAGATTTTGATCCAAGCAATCTACAAATTTACAATGAATTCATTGTAATGTATTTTTATATACACCATCTTTTTTCTGCAAATGTTGGATCACAAACCCACATCTATAAATTGTTCCATATGCGGACCGCCTTTAATTAGAAGTTGATTTCTGGAGATGGTTGGTGTTTCCGATCACCCATATATAGAAATATGCTTCATTGGCAGATGTGGTCGGTAACATGAACTAGCTCTAGAAATACCAATTTTAGGGAGGGTTGTTGTTTACGACCGGTCCTAAAAAAGAAGACATTTTTCTAGGAGTGTGTGGATGGAAATACCAATAACCATTTAAAATTGATTTTCATAAGCGATAGGTAACGTCACCTGTCTGTTACGAAGAAAAAAGATATAAGACGCCTAATGCGTCTCTTACGAAGAAAAAAAAGGACACATAAGACGCCTGTCGACAACCAAATTTGACATCTTTTATAGTTTAAGCTTGATAGTATGCTTATACAATCTATAGCTCTGTTCGTGATTGAACTTATCAATTAGCTTATCAGTCGTACTACGACTTACTCTCTCGCACAGAATAATATTAAAACAATCAAAATAAATTCAACTGAACAAGCCCTATGTGGTCTTATTAGTTACTAGCAAAACATGCCCGTGCGTTGCAACGGGAGATAAAAAATATCTAAAGTTTATAGTAAATGATGACAAGGAGAAGGGCATATCTATACTTTTCTTATATATACAAATAGAGTTTATTAAAGAATCAAATTTTCTTATGCTATTTTTTTTTGGTTCATCTCTATCCGACTACCGAATAATACAGAGTTTCTTCTGGTGATATGTACTCATACAAATTAGAACAACTCGCGTCTAGTGATAACTGATGATAATCTAATTTCAAATAATTAGAACTCCTAACTTGCTTATATAAGTTAGAATAACTCGTGTCTAGCAATTACATGGAGTCACATTGTAATATGTATTGTATTCACTGCAACACATGAGCATATTTGTTAATCTATCCATACCTACCTATAATAATTAATAATCTATATCTATATCTATATATAATAATAAAGAGGCAAAATTTCTTCCCCTCTTTTTTCGTCTGGTTTTTTTTGTCTGACTCAATACGTTGATGACGGTGCACGGTGTTTTGACGGTGCAGCGAACGAATACGAATAGAATACGTTTTGAGTCAGCCGAGCTCTCCCTTCCCTTCCGTGCAATTTTCCCAATGCGTGCCCGTGCTCAATTTGGCCTTTGGCAGCCCATTTGCTGAGAGCCCATTAGCTTCGCCCGCGTCGGCCGTCGTTGACGGCGCAGCGACCTCTCCCTTCCGTGCCATCTCCCCAATGCTCCTGTACCTTCCTTGTCTCCTCTCCATTGCTCCCTGAAGTTCCTCTCCATGCCTCGCCCTCTCCCGTTGCGGTGGCGCATGAAGCTTTTGCGCTCTCGTCGGCGGCACCCGGCGACCGGCGTGCGGTCGGCGTGCAGCCGCCAGCAACACCGTGCCCTCTCCCATCGCGCCTGCGCCCTCGGAGGCCGGCAGCCGGCGGTCGGCGTGCGGTCGCCGGCAACCCCGTGCACTTCCCCGTCGCGCCCAACAATCTTCTCGCTTCGCGGCCAGGCGGCCGACCGACGCTGCAGCCTGGCCCGTCACCAGCAAGGCAGACGACGTACGAACGCAAGGCTAAGACGGCGGCAACTGACGAGACCCACCAGCGCACGTGCCTGAGCCCGATGGCCAGTACGCGACACACATCCATCTCGGTTTCTCGATATCAAGATTGAATCGATTTGGTTATCCATCATCTATTCGATTTAGGTTTTTCTATTTACCTTTTTTTCAAGAAGGAAATCAAATTGTTTTCCATAACCTGTTCGATTCAGGTTTGTTTCTTCTTGCTATATAAAAAAATCTTTGTTGGCAGCGAAGTCTCTGTATCCCAGATCAATCCCCTAATTTCGAAGCTTGGTGTCAACGAATCGAAGCTTCATCTCGATCTCGCTTCGTACAAACTCGCCGGATCTGCTATTTGCTGCTGTTAGGCAAGGTTTGTTGTTCTTTTCTCTCTCTTTTCTTTTAAATCTGTATATAATAATTTTTGTTCGTCTTTTACCTAGAGCTTCATATTTTGTTGGCTTTGATTGTTTGAAGAGTCTTCATTAGTTACCGGATGCTCTGTGCTGGTACCTTAGGTTTCAGAATCATTTTAGATTTCAAATTTACCAAAGTTTGTGTTTATTATAACTTATTCATTGTCTTGCAGAATATGGAATCTTTCAATGTTAGATCAGACAATGTTGATACTTTAGAGGTCCAGCCTTTAAAGAGATCAAAACTCATGGAATCCGAGTCTACCAAAGATTTGAACGAGAATTCCACACCTCCATCACCATCCATCCAGAATTCTGAGTTTGCCAAAGATGTGAATGAGAATTTTCCATCATCACCATCCATCCAGGTGTAAAATACAAAATATCCACACTCTCCTTGGAGTCCAAATATCCGTCCTTAGCTGCTGACGTTCTCAATCATATTTCCTCTTTATTTTCTCACATACTATTTGGGGAAATTACTCACTGAATTGATTTTTTTCCTATTTTACAGACTGATTCAGGCATTGTTTTGGATTCAAATGTTCAGTACTCAGAAGAAGAAAACTATTCTAGAGATGAACACATGATTGACAAAAAGCATCCTGGAGAAAATGCAGAAAAATACAAAAATGACCAAACATACGACAAACTTCCACAAGGTATTAAATTATCAAAAAATTAATGTTGTTGCATACCAATTTGTCTCAATATTGTCTCAGCTTTTACATTACAATTTTTTTACTTGCAGATTATACAATGACCGACAATGATTTCTGTGCTCAAATAATAATAGAGACTTCTCAAGCCACTGATATACTTGTGAAGATAGATGATATTTTTGTCAATCAAAATCAGTTGACTTGTCTTCTAGACCTAGAAAAATATCTGAATGATGATGTAAGTCTACTGATCTGACTGAAAATATATGTATCTAATATCAATAATTCCATGTTTTATAAATAGCATAGCATAATATCATTATTTCTTATTTCAAAATTTTCTTTGTAGGTCTTAAGTGCATATATCTGTTGTTTAAAAGAGCAAGAGCATCTACAAGTTAGAAATGGTGTTAAAGTGTACTTTGAGAATCCTATCAATTCTGGACTATTGAAACGTGATGGCAAACTTACAGTAGATAAAGATGGAAGCTTCGTGACAAGGCTTGTTAAAAATTATCTCAACCATGACATGGTAACAGATATCTCCATATTTTACGTGTTCCAATAAGTTTATTACATTTATATTTTATTATTTTACATATTTAAGGCTAATTCATTGTCTTTGTTAGATTCTACTTCCAATAAATATCAAGAACACACATTGGTATTTAGCTGCTCTTCATGCAAAAAAATGTGAGATACAAGTACTTGACTCACTGTGTTGGGAATTCAATAGAGATGATCTCAACACTACGGTTAGTTACTATTACAACAGTTTTCATTATTTAAATATTTTATGTTGATCCTTTTTTTATTCTTTAATATTTATCATTACTAATACTTTTTTTTTCTATAGCTGGCAGGTCTGCAATCTCATTTAAACATTATTATAAAAAAGAAAACTTGGTAGTTAAAAAGTGGGAAGACCTTGATGTTACTAAATGGGTAGTCAAAGAACAATTACAAGAACCAATCCAGAAAGACGGGTTTGTATAACACACCATAAGATTATAATTTATATTGTAACACCCTAAATTTTTCTTTAGTTCAAAATAGGTTAAAATGATTTATTTTAATTCACTGTGGCATTATAACATAGGCAAAATAAATAAATGTTGGGGAAATAAAATTTATCCTAGTTTAGCAACAAGTTGATGCATACATGCTGCTGCATTCTTTTGTTTGAGTGAAGTTCAAATTTGAAAACTGGAATTAAAAATTTGTTTTGGAAGGGATTTGGAAAAACATTTGCAAATGAAAAGAAAAGGCCAAACATTGTTTTCCCTCCCTTCTTCCAATCTGGCCCGAAGGCCCTCTCCCTCCCTCTCTTTCGGCCCACGCTTCCCCCTCCCTCGCGCGCGGCCGCAACTGGGCCGGCCCAAGCCAGCGCGCCGCCTCCGCACCGCAGCGCCGCAGCGGCCCAACCGCGCGCTCAGCGCCGCGTCGCGCAGTCGCTGACAGGTGGGGCCCACCTGTCAGAAGCATCCCCAACCTCCGCCCGCTTTCTCCGGCGAGCTCACCGCCGCGCGAGCGTGGCGTCCGCCGCACCGGTCCTGTTCGAGCCGGCGGCGCCGCCCGAACACCCCCCCAGATCTAATCTAGGTCGTCCAAGTCCGATCGGACGGCCCCCAGTGGCCGATACCCTTTCGGTCGGCAAGTTTGCAAAAGAGCCCTCAGTTTCTACCGAATTAACCCGCGGTCCCTGCCGGCGCGGTTTAATCTGATTTTCCGATTTATTTTATTTCGAAAATACTTTGATCTATTTACAGAATTGCCATTATACCTTTTTGTCTATATCTTGCTCAATTTAACTCCGTTTTGATCCATTCAAATTGCGTTAGTTTCGTAATTTCGTGCTCTACGCAGTAGTACCACTGTATATTAGATTTGCAAAAGTTTTATTTCACGTTTAAGTCAGACTCGTTTAGGCCTTTTATAATCTTGTTTAGGTCGTAACTTCCGCGTTTTAAATCCGATTTCGGTGATCCAAACGTCTATGTGATCGTAGTGACGAATAGATCTGTTTTACAACTTCTATTTATTTATTTGAATCTGTTGGTGTACTGTTCTAATGTTAGATCTGTTTGCAATGCATGTGTGTGCGTGGATGCTTGTATGTTGCGTTGTATTCGAGTTCAGACGGTGAGCAGTACGTGGGTGACCAGGATCAGATCTACTACAACCAGCAGGAGGATCAGAACCAGGAGTACGCGGATCAAGGCAAGTATACATGGGATCATCCTTGTTACCTACGCACTATAATCTATAAATCATGTGCATGTGTCAAATGATAACCATAGGTTTTATCTAGATATTCAACTTGTTCCTTGATACCGTGGGATATATGTGCATTTGGGTAGATCTGCTAGTGCTGTAAACCTATAACTATGATCTAATTAAATAATTAATGATATGCGCAACGTCTGTTCTTATCTTGCTCTTGGTAATGTGGACCCGGGCGTGGGAGTCATCGTGCTCTTGGCCCCCTTAAATGATCTTCTGCGGGCAAAAGCTGGGACATACAGTACAACCGTGAGGGCTACATGGCTCTGGTTTTAGTTGGTTCGAGGACCTCTCCTCGCTTGATGGTGGTTACCCGAAAGGGCACAAAAGGGGCTCGCCGACTCGGGTGTAGGACAGCCTCTGGTCTCATGTGTATAGCCGGGAAGGAATGTGCCATCGGAAAGGGGGTTCCTATATCTGCTTGCCGATTGGAAACCTAGTGGCTATTATCTTGTTAGGGGAACCTCGAAAGACTTCATGGTGTACCCTGCCGCACTTCCTCGGAAGAGGTGATATGGGATTTGCAACCCCTGGCATATGGGGATCACGGCTCACGGGTAAAGTTGTACAAACTCTGCAGAGTAATAAACTGATATATCAGCCGTGCTCACGGTCACGAGCGGCTCGGAAAACTTGCAGGCTAACCACTTAAACGAAATTTACTTTTGTTCACGTTACCATCATATTTACGTTTCCGGACGATGTTGCCATATATTAATTATTATTCATGTGGATTAATTGGGTTTGCAAGCACAACTTGATGATTAATAAATGCTAAAATCTTGACCCACTAAAAGTGCTAATCGCAGTAAACCCGTGTCAAGCCTTTTGAGCTGCATAACCCCATGTTGCTTGCTGAGTACGAGATGTACTTACGCTTGTTATATTTTCTTCTTTTTGGATAAAAATCCCTGATGGGAAACAGATGGATTTGAGTATGAGCAAGATAAGTTTCCAGAGGATTTCTAGTCTTGCGGACCACCAGTCGACGTCCCTGTGGAGTGGAGCTTCGTCGAGAGTTATCTATCTTCCGCTTGTTTATGTTTAGTTTTATTTGTTGAGTTGTAATAAATACGCTATGTAATAAGCACAGTGATGATGCCTTTCTTTGTAATTTGTCCCTTATGTGTGCGACTGTTTCCTGGGTGCACATAAGTTTATACATTCAATTTTGTTCTTAAAATTGGGTGTGACAAATTGGTATCAGAGTCGTGTTGACTGTAGGACGCAAGCCTAGGTAGAAAGGGTCGTGTTAGTCTCTTTTTACTCTTCTGGATCATGCTTTTGCATTTTACTCTTGTTAATTGTCAAAATTTTATTCTACTTCCTCATATTCTCTTATAAAATTGTTGATCTAACCTCAACTTATTCTTAAAACTTTGATAGATGCCTCGTGCCCAGAAGACTGCCCGCATCAGCACAGGAGGACAGCTTCCACCTTCAGTCCCCTACGTGCCTCAGGAGGACGACATCATCATGATCTCTGATGATGAGGAAGAGATGGAACCCATGGAGGAGGAGCCCGTGGAGGATATGGTGTTGGTCCATGACATCACTGAACGTGACGGCGAGGAATGGTACCTGACACCAGATGCATCACCAGAGTACACCTCCGCTCCAGCACCTGCGCCGGCACCTGCTCCAGTACCTGCTTTAGCACCTGCCCCGACACCGACGCCGCTGCCTACACCGACACCTGCACCTGCGCCACCGCCACCAGTTGTGCCGGTGTACCCCGTGGTGTCTACACGTACACCGACTCCGTCGCCAACTCCTGTGCCGGAAGACGACGAGGCGGGCTGGCACCGCAGGACCCTGTTCCCGAAGGCCTCCGGCAACGCCTACTACCACAAGCTGCTGAAGGAGATGTTGGGGAAGTACTACCCCGACTTGAAGGCCAAGTTTCGCTACATGAGCGTTGAGCATTACCACCCAGTGGAGGCTACCTGCTGGGAGACTTTCTTGACCATCACCTCCTGGAATGAAGGTCTGGGATCTGAACAGCATGAGTCTACCCACACCCATGGAGCCAGACGTCAGACACTGCACTCCAGCTTAGAAGATGCCGCGGAGGTGGCTTACTTGCATTACCATGGTCGTCGTTTCGAGGCCATGAGGCATGACAAGTACCGGTACCTGCCGCGCAACAGACCCGAGGAGGACACCTGGGCTGTGTTGATGACCCCTGGCGTCAACCCCGCCATGGATGCTGCAGTGGATCACCTGTGTGAGGTGCAGGTTCACAAGGACAATCTGACGATTGAGCTAGGCAATGCTCAAGCTGCTGCACGGCGACATCAAGTTGAGATCGACCACCTCAGGGCACAGCTAGGGATGCCCCCGCTTTACAAGGAGAATGAAGAACCTTACACTTACATCGACACTGCGCCATAGACTAGTGCCATGCTTTGTAATAATCGTTAGTAGTTCGATAGTCGTGTCTTTTAGTGAGTTGTGGAACTTGATGATCATTTGCTTGTCATTATGAAACATGTTTGATTTGGATCTTTCTATGTTTGTGAGATTGTGGGCTTGTCCGCAAATCTCTTAGATGAGTTTTTCATATGAGTTAGTAAAGTTTCTGGGTTTTCGTTTATGTTGTTTCTGCTGTTCTGCTTGGAGCAGTCTGCGTTCTCTTCGGCATATCTTCAGATCCGTATGACCAAATGCAGTGAAATTTTTATGGTAACAATTAGACTTCCATATCTAACAAACCCCACTGGAATCACTTAAAAAGCATTTTTCGAATGAGAGATATGGTTGTCACAAGTTAAGGTTTCTGCGCAGTCTGGAAGACAGAATAGTTTCGCTTGTGTGCTGTTTTTGGGTAAGAACGACTTAATCCAATATCTGGAACTCAAGATATGACTGATTTACCTGACTGCTACTGCTGAAACTGTTTTACTTCTATTCCATATGCTTACCCCAATGCTATTCTCTGATCACTAAATAAACTTGCATATTTTTGGATCACAGATGGCTGCCAGAGGAGCTGGTTTTGGAGGTGGACGTGGACGTGGACGTGGACGTGGTCGTGGAGCACCAGTGAATCCACCACCACCACCGCCACCAGTGGACATCCAACAGCTGATGGGCATCCAGGCCCAGTTTATGCAAACCATGATGCAACACATGCACAACCAGCCAGCAGGAGCACCACCGCCATTGCATGTGAGGGACAAGAGGGGAGAGTTCCTGAAGGGGCACCCTCCAGTGTTCACCCACGCAGTAGACCCACTGGATGCTGACGATTGGCTGCGAGCAGTGGAAAAGCAGCTGAACATAGCTCAGTGCACTGACCTCGAGAAGGTCCTATATGCATCAGGGCAACTGCAGGGAGCTGCCCAGGATTGGTGGGAGTCTTTCGAGTATGGACGTCCCAACAATGCACCTGCACTTACCTGGCAGGAATTCAAGCAAACGTTCCGCTCCTATCACATACTGGATGGTCTAGTGGAACTGAAGCAAGAGGAATTCAGGGCCCTGAAGCAAGGGTCAATGCCTGTGGCGGAGTATCGTGACAAGTTCTCACAACTGTCACGTTATGCTCCCAAAGATGTGGCAGAGGACAAGGACAAGCAACGCTGTTTCCTAAGGGGGTTGCAGGATGGTCTACAGCTTCAGCTTATGGCCAATGTATATGCTGATTACCAGACACTGGTCAATCGCGCTATTGTTATAGACAATAAGCGCAGGGAAATGGAGGCCAAGAAAAGGAAGTTCTTGGGGCAGACATCCAACAACAACACTCGCCCCCGCATGAATCCTCCACCCCAACACCAGCTGCGTATTCAGGGACCCCCGAATCAATGGGGAGGAGGACAGAATCAGCATCGGAATCAATTCCAACAACAACGTCAGCAGAAGCAGATGCAGGGAGGTCAACAGGTGCCTCGTCAGGGAGTGCCTACCAACAATCCAGCAAGAGGGGGAGCTCCAGGCAACACCAATGTGTGTTTTCGTTGCGGAGAGCAGGGACACTATGCAAACCATTGTCCCCGGAAGCAGAATCAAACCACACCTCAGGGGCAGAACAACCAGAAGGGGAACCACCAGAGGGTGACACCTAATGTTGGACGGGTGAACCACGTGGCTGCTGAAACTGCACAGGAGGCACCAGAAGTAATGATGGGTACGTTCAGTATTAATTCCATCCCTGCCACAGTTCTTTTTGATTCCGGTGCATCGCATTCTTTCATATCGCAAGATTTTGTTAGAATACATAGTGTGCCTTTGTGTGCCATGAACAATCCTATAGCAGTAAATTCACCTGGGGGTTATATGAGAGCTGCATATCAGTCTTTCAACTAGTGTGAGTCTAAGGGGGGTAGAGTTCCAAGTGAGACCCATCGTGTTGAGAACAGCGGGAATCGATATAATTCTGGGTTTGGATTGGATGAAACAACACCGGGCAGTGATCCAGTGTCAAGAAAGGGTGGTGGAGTTGACAACTCCTAGTGGGGACAGACTCAGAGTTGATGTGGTCATGAAGGAGCAGCCGAAGGCTGTGGTGAACCAGTTAGAGAAAGATAACCAACCACAAGATCGGCTGATGGAAGAATTCCAGGATGTTTTTCCCGATGATCTACCAGGTATGCCACCTGACCGAGATGTTGAGTTTATTATTAAGTTATTGCCTGGAACTGCACCTATAGCTCAAAGGCCATATAGAATGGGGGTAGATGAACTAGAAGAACTAAAGAAACAATTAAAAGAGTTACAAGAAAAGGGTTTTATTCGTCCTAGTTCCTCACCTTGGAGGTCACCAGTTATCTTTGTTGATAAGAAGGATGGGGGTCAGCGTATGTGTGTTGATTATCGGACCTTGAATAGAGTCACAATTAAGAACAAATATCCCTTGCCTAGAATTGATGACCTCTTTGACCAGTTAAAAGGTGCTTGTGTATTCTCTAAAATCGATCTTCGATCGGGGTACCACCAGATCAAGATTCGAGCTACTGACATCCCTAAGACAGCCTTTGTTACTAGGTACGGGCTATATGAGTATACTGTTATGTCTTTTGGATTGACTAATGCCCCCGCACACTTTATGTACATTATGAATAAGGTTTTCATGGAGTACCTAGATCTGTTCGTGGTAGTGTTCATCGATGACATTTTAATATACTCTAAGAATGAGGAGGAACATGCAGAACACCTAAGACTAGTTTTGCAGAAACTCCGTGAGCATAAGTTGTATGCAAAACGGAGTAAGTGTGAGTTCTGGTTGAAAGAAGTTGCTTTTCTGGGTCACGTTATCTCTAATGGAGGAATAGCTGTGGATCCAAGCAAGGTTAAGGATGTGTTGGATTGGGATCCACCTGTGGATGTAAGTGAAGTTCGTAGTTTCCTAGGGATGGCAGGATACTATCGACGGTTCATTGAGGGGTTTTCTAAAATAGCTAAACCTATGACCGCCCTATTAGAGAAGAATGCCAAATTCCTATGGACTGATAAGTGCCAAGCCAGTTTTGAGGAGTTGAAGAAGAGGTTGACTACAGCTCCAGTACTAGTCTTACCTGATCTGAGTAAGAAGTTCTCTATCTACTGTGATGCTTCTCGTATGGGCCTGGGATGTGTTCTGATGCAGGAAGGTAGAGTTGTTGCTTATGCATCTAGGCAGTTGAGGAAACATGAGTTGAATTATCCTACCCATGATCTGGAGTTAGCCGCAGTGGTTCATGCACTGAAGATTTGGAGACACTATCTTATAGGACATCCTAGTGATATCTATACAGATCACAAAAGCTTGAAATACATATTCACTCAGCCAGATCTGAACCTAAGACAACGCCGATGGTTGGAGTTAATTAAGGACTATGACCTGGAGGTGCATTATCATCCAGGGAAAGCGAATGTTGTAGCAGATGCCCTGAGTAGGAAGAGTCATGTGAATGAACTCTTAATCACAGAATGGTCCGAGAAATTATGTGAGGAAATGGCATATCTAAATCTGGGTTTTGTCGCTAGTGCAGTGGAGATGGAAGTAACGCCCACACTTGAGAAGGAGATACGTCAAGCTCAACTGCAGGATGAAAAGTTAAAGGAGATATCTGGGAATATAGTACTTGGGAAGGCACCCGGTTTCAAGCTAGATGAGGATGGTACCTTGTGGTTTGGTAAGAGGATCTGTGTACCTGATGTGAAGTCCCTTAAGGAGGCTATCTTGAAAGAGGCACATGAGTCAGCCTACTCCATTCATCCGGGTAGCACTAAGATGTATTTGGATCTGAAAGAAAAGTATTGGTGGTATGGTCTGAAAAGAGATGTAGCAGAATATGTGGCAATATGTGATACCTGTCAGAGAGTCAAGGCTGAACACCAGCGACCTGCCGGTTTGCTACAACCTATGAAAGTACCAGAATGGAAATGGGAAGAAGTGGGCATGGATTTCATAGTTGGTTTACCACGCACCCAACGAGGTTATGACTCAATCTGGGTGATCGTGGATCGACTCACTAAGGTTGCTCATTTTCTACCAGTTAAGACCACTTATACAGGGGCAAGATTGGCAGAGCTATATATGGAAAGAATAGTGTGTTTGCATGGAGTTCCCAAAAAGATTGTGTCTGACAGAGGCACTCAGTTCACATCACATTTCTGGGGAAAAGTCCACGAATCGTTAGGGACACAGTTGACTTTTAGTACAGCTTACCACCCTCAGACAGATGGACAGACGGAACGGACTAATCAGATTCTAGAGGACATGTTGAGAGCTTGTGCTTTGCAGTATATGGGACCAGTTGGGACAAGAGTTTGTCATATGCAGAGTTCTCCTACAACAATAGTTACCAAAAGAGTCTTAAAATGGCACCATTTGAGGCCTTGTATGGAAGGAAATGTAGGACTCCGTTATTCTGGAATCAAACAGGGGAGAGCCAAGTGTTCGGACCAGATGTGCTCAGGAATGCTGAGGAACATGTAAGGAAAATCAGGGATAATTTGAGGATAGCCCAGTCCCGACAGAAGAGCTATGCTGACACTCGTAGAAGGGACTTAACCTTTAAGGTAGGGGACTTTGTGTACCTAAAAGTAACTCCTATGCGCAGTATAAAGAGGTTTAACATGAAGGGCAAGTTAGCACCCAGATATGTAGGACCATTCCAGATTTTAGAAAGGCGTGGGGAAGTGGCATACCAGTTGGAATTACCCGCGAGTTTGTCAGGAGTACACGATGTGTTCCATGTCTCCCAGTTGAAAAAGTGTTTACGGGTACCAGAGGAGCAGATACCGCTAGAGGAACTGACTGTGAAGGAAGATCTGACATATAAGGAGTACCCAGTGAAAATTTTGGAGACAGCTGAAAGGATTACCAGGAGTCGTGCTATTAAGATGTGCAAAGTGCAGTGGAATCGGTATACCGCAGAAGAGGCTACTTGGGAAAGAGAGGATGAACTCAGAAAGGCTTACCCGCAGTTGTTCGAGTAAGCATCAGCCGAATCTCGAGGACGAGATTCATGTTAAGGGGGGTAGGTTTGTAACACCCTAAATTTTTCTTTAGTTCAAAATAGGTTAAAATGATTTATTTTAATTCACTGTGGCATTATAACATAGGCAAAATAAATAAATGTTGGGGAAATAAAATTTATCCTAGTTTAGCAACAAGTTGATGCATACATGCTGCTGCATTCTTTTGTTTGAGTGAAGTTCAAATTTGAAAACTGGAATTAAAAATTTGTTTTGGAAGGGATTTGGAAAAACATTTGCAAATGAAAAGAAAAGGCCAAACATTGTTTTCCCTCCCTTCTTCCAATCTGGCCCGAAGGCCCTCTCCCTCCCTCTCTTTCGGCCCACGCTTCCCCCTCCCTCGCGCGCGGCCGCAACTGGGCCGGCCCAAGCCAGCGCGCCGCCTCCGCACCGCAGCGCCGCAGCGGCCCAACCGCGCGCTCAGCGCCGCGTCGCGCAGTCGCTGACAGGTGGGGCCCACCTGTCAGAAGCATCCCCAACCTCCGCCCGCTTTCTCCGGCGAGCTCACCGCCGCGCGAGCGTGGCGTCCGCCGCACCGGTCCTGTTCGAGCCGGCGGCGCCGCCCGAACACCCCCCCAGATCTAATCTAGGTCGTCCAAGTCCGATCGGACGGCCCCCAGTGGCCGATACCCTTTCGGTCGGCAAGTTTGCAAAAGAGCCCTCAGTTTCTACCGAATTAACCCGCGGTCCCTGCCGGCGCGGTTTAATCTGATTTTCCGATTTATTTTATTTCGAAAATACTTTGATCTATTTACAGAATTGCATTGACCTTTTTGTCTATATCTTGCTCAATTAACTCGTTTTGATCCATTCAAATTGCGTTAGTTTCGTAATTTCGTGCTCTACGCAGTAGTACCACTGTATATTAGATTTGCAAAAGTTTTATTTCACGTTAAGTCAGACTCGTTTAGGCCTTTTATAATCTTGTTTAGGTCGTAACTTCCGCGTTTTAAATCCGATTTCGGTGATCCAAACGTCTATGTGATCGTAGTGACGAATAGATCTGTTTACAACTTCTATTTATTTATTTGAATCTGTTGGTGTACTGTTCTAATGTTAGATCTGTTGCAATGCATGTGTGTGCGTGGATGCTTGTATGTTGCGTTGTATTCGAGTTCAGACGGTGAGCAGTACGTGGGTGACCAGGATCAGATCTACTACAACCAGCAGGAGGATCAGAACCAGGAGTACGCGGATCAAGGCAAGTATACATGGGATCATCCTTGTTACTACGCACTATAATCTATAAATCATGTGCATGTGTCAAATGATAACCATAGGTTTTATCTAGATATTCAACTTGTTCCTTGATACCGTGGGATATATGTGCATTTGGGTAGATCTGCTAGTGCTGTAAACCTATAACTATGATCTAATTAAATAATTAATGATATGCGCAACGTCTGTTCTTATCTTGCTCTTGGTAATGTGGACCCGGGCGTGGGAGTCATCGTGCTCTTGGCCCCCTTAAATGATCTTCTGCGGGCAAAAGCTGGGACATACAGTACAACCGTGAGGGCTACATGGCTCTGGTTTAGTTGGTTCGAGGACCTCTCCTCGCTTGATGGTGGTTACCCGAAAGGGCACAAAAAGGGCTCGCCGACTCGGGTATAGGACAGCCTCTGGTCTCATGTGTATAGCCGGGAAGGAATGTGCCATCGGAAAGGGGGTTCCTATATCTGCTTGCCGATTGGAAACCTAGTGGCTATTATCTTGTTAGGGGAACCTCGAAAGACTTCATGGTGTACCCTGCCGCACTTCCTCGGAAGAGGTGATATGGGATTTGCAACCCTGGCATATGGGGATCACGGCTCACGGGTAAAGTTGTACAAACTCTGCAGAGTAATAAACTGATATATCAGCCGTGCTCACGGTCACGAGCGGCTCGGAAAACTTGCAGGCTAACCACTTAAACGAAATTTACTTTTGTTCACGTTACCATCATATTTACGTTCCGGACGATGTTGCCATATATTAATTATTATTCATGTGGATTAATTGGGTTTGCAAGCACAACTTGATGATTAATAAATGCTAAAATCTTGACCACTAAAAGTGCTAATCGCAGAAACCCGTGTCAAGCCTTTTGAGCTGCATAACCCCATGTTGCTTGCTGAGTACGAGATGTACTTACGCTTGTTATATTTCTTCTTTTTGGATAAAAATCCCTGATGGGAAACAGATGGATTTGAGTATGAGCAAGATAAGTTTCCAGAGGATTTCTAGTCTTGCGGACCAGTCGACGTCCCTGTGGAGTGGAGCTTCGTCGAGAGTTATCTATCTTCCGCTTGTTTATGTTTAGTTTTATTTGTTGAGTTGTAATAAATACGCTATGTAATAAGCACAGTGATGATGCCTTTCTTTGTAATTTGTCCCTTATGTGTGCGACTGTTTCCTGGGTGCACATAAGTTTATACATTCAATTTTGTTCTTAAAATTGGGTGTGACATATATGTCTATAATATTTTTTTAATACTAAATGTTCTACAACTCTGCAGTTCATCTTGTGGTCTATTCATGCTTAAGTTTATGGAATAATGGAATGGAGATGCACTATCTCAACATATTACACAGGTATATTTCCTTTTCTTAGTTGATTAATTAGTTGTTGAACTATTGAATTACTTGACATGTGGTAATATTGATTATTACCATGCAGGAAAATATTGATCATTTTAGGAACAAGTTAACCGGCATACTTTATTTTGGAAAACAAACACAACAATAATGATCTGGAGTGATAACAAAGTCTTGCCGTTGAAGATATTCCCAAAGATGATATCATCTTGCAGAATCCAGACATCCAAAAGGAATCCAAATCATCAGAATTATTATCAAGCGAAACAAAGTACCAGTCGCTTATGTCTGTTCTTTCAAATATAAGTAGAGATGAGTTAATTAACTGTCTTTGCGACTATATCAGATCAATTAATTGTGAAGAGACCTTAAAGTAAGTTTTTTATATATGATGCCATTTTTTTCTTTTATTTGCACAACTGAAAGTCAATTGGTAACACAATTAATTTCATTTTTTTAATCTTTTTCAGTAAAATATGGGTACAAATCTCCAAGCCTTATTCCATCAGGTTGAATCTTAAGAAACTACTGTTGGTAACACAGTAGCCCAACCTCTGCACACGTGCAGGGGTGTGGCGAAGGTGGCCAATCGTCAGAACTAAACTAAGATGCAGCAAGAATAAAACTCGCGCGAAGGTTTAAGGAAGCGAGTACAGTGTTGTTGTGGCTCTATTCCCAAAAAACATGCCGATTACACTGTTCACCCCCCGGTATTTATAGGGGATACCAACGGGTGCCGACCAAATTACAGTAGGGTACAAGAAAGATTCTTCTGCGTTATACATACAGAAGGGCAAACTCGTACAAACACAGCTCGAGCCGAAACCCTAGCCTGCTTTCCATGCGCCCGCCGCCGCTTGGCTCGTGCCCACCCTCGCGGAAATGCGTGGGCTGATCTTCGACACGCGAGGACATCCCTCCAGTCGCGAAGTCCGAGTCCCCTCGCCTCCCGCTAAGGCCTGGGCCTCTTGGCGAAGGTGCGCGGGACGCGCGAGGACTGCTTCCGGCGCTCTTCACGCCCTTTGCCTGTAAGAATTTGCTAAGCAATCCGAAGGTTTGGTTAGTATCCGGTCCTCGAACGATGACTCGAGGGACTTAGCAAATAAAGAGGTGGGTTTTGGCGAAGGTACGCGGGACACACGAGGGTCGTTTGTTGATCCGACCTGCGTGGCCTGCGTGGCGCCACTGCCGAGGATCACTTCCCCCAACAGTAGCCCCTCGTTGCCTTGGTCCAGAAGAACAGTGTTTTGGGCCCAAGCAGCGCTCTTTGATGTGATAGGACCCTTGGCAGCGACGCCCGCGGCTGACTTGGGCCGGGCCGTTATACTGTTGTTTTGTACTGTTTGAGTTCGTTTCGTTTTTTGCGCCGGGGATTTCGGTTGTCGTGCCGCTTTTGTAGGGTGGGGTGACTCGTCTCCCGGCCTATAAATAGAAGGGGTTGGTGGGGGGGCTTGAAGTTGTGCTCTCCTAAGCTCTAGCCGTCCTGCTGCTGCGCAAAACTTTTTGCGAAGGTTGCTCTAGTCTAGTTGCGAAGGCTCTGCTTAGTTTGTTTTGTGAGGGTCGCTTTTAGAGAGATGGCGAGGTCTAAGTAAACCGCTCGTGTTGTTTCTCCTTCTGCTGCGGATGAAGGAGTAACCTTTGAGTTCGGGCTCAGCCGGGTTTGTGCCTCGGAGCTTGCGGCTTATATTAAGCGAGGCTGGATCGAAGAAGGGAAAGCGAGGACAAGCGCTGGAGAGACTGTGCCAAAGCCTGATGCAGACGAGGTTGTTGTTTTTGAGGAATTCTTCGAAGCTGGGCTGCGCTTTCCCGTTGATTCTTTTGTGACAGCTGTACTGCAGAGGTTTAATCTGAAGTTCCATCAGCTTACACCTTCGTGCTTTACGAAGATGTCAGTGTATGTTTGGGCGTGCCGCTCACAAGGTATTGTTCCACAAGTCGAGGGTTTCGTTCGGACCCACCGCGTGCATATGCAGCCTCGCAAGATAACAGATCGCGAGGGTAACACCAGTCTGGGTCAGTTTGCTGTGTATACTTTTGCCACCGCGCCGGATCGGAGTTGCCAGTGCAGGCGCAGAAAAATAGATGGACCAGCGGGTGGCAAGAGTTCTGGTTTTACTATAAGCTTGATGGAGTGTCCGAGCTTTGTGGTGAGCTCCCGCCTCTTGGCGATGTGAGTGCTGAAGCTCAGATGAGCCCCGAGGCGCACGCCGCGGTTGATTGCCTGAGGGTGGTCGCGCGTTCTCAGTGCGCTCGCGATTTAGTCGAGGAGTACTGCTGCGCCAATGCGTGGCCCCTCAGCCGAAGACAGATCTGGTTTTCGGTTGAGGTTAACCCAAAGTACGAGGGTAGGGGATTGAAGAGACCGAAGCTTGATTGGAGCAAGATTTGGGAGAGGGTCCTGAAGAAATTTCCTAGGCGTCAAGATGGTATTGAGGCCATTTATAAGCGCGTTCAGCAGAGGGCTAAAAATCTCATTGGGAAACTGTCCACCCTTGAGACTAAGGCTATCCACAGCTCGGTGGGAAGCGGGGGTTGTGTTAACAGGGTTTTTGACATGCTCGGGATCTAGTATGCTAACTGGCCTGCTCCGTCGAGCGAGGATGCGCCAAAGAAAAGGAAGCGTGCTTCGGCGAAGGAGAAATGGATTGTTTCGCGGCCGAAGAGGGGTCGAGGTCGTGGTCGTGGCGACGCGGGGCCGGGCCGTGTGAAGGCACTTGCTACGAAGGTCGCAGTCGGTTCGGGTGCTACTGGCACTTCCTCTTCCTCGGCTATCGTTTCGAGCGGTCGAGGCATTGGTAAGGCTGGAGGGCGGGTGCCCCGCATGGGGGGTATTAGCGCTTTGATCCAGATCTCGGATGACGAAGGTGTCTCCGATGATGATGAAAAGGAAGAGGAGAAAGAAGAGGAAAAAGAGGGAGCACTGACGAGATTCATCTGATGAGGTTAGTGATACCTCTAGCAGCGAAGGTAATTATGATGAAGATGTGTCTATTGGGGATGAGCTGGGAAAGAGGATGGTCTCGTCTAGTGCTGGCGCTGCGGGTGCCCGGAGTATTGATGATATCATTCGGGATTTTGAGCCAGAGAGTCCTCCTCGAGGGTTGATTCCTGAGTATGCAGGCTCGCATATATGGATTGATGGATCTGAGTTTATTGGTGATCTTGAATCCGAACGTACCCCGGGAAGAGGCCGTATGGCGAGGCAAGCCGATCAAGCCTTCCCTATTTTGCCAAGAAAATTGAGGTCTCTGATCCGGCGATGGAACTTTTCACGAGTCCGGACCTTCGGGAATGTCACTTACAGTGTGTTCCGAAGGAAAGGCGCTTTCTTTGTCGGGTGTTTAACCGTGTCTGCGTGCCGGAGGCGGAGCTTCGATTGGCGAACGAGCCATTGGACAACCTTCACGATGACATCGATGTCAAAGTGGCTGAGTTGATGCTCCTTAACCGCTCGGCGCGCCGGAGGTCAAGTTATAATCTCCATTGTTTGAATGATCGGGTGATTGAAGTTGAGAAAGAAAATAAAGACCTTCGCCAAAGTTTGGAGACTAAGGAAATTGAGCTCAAGGCTGCACTGGAAAAAGTTAAGAAATCCCGAGAGGAAGCGCAAGAGGTTGCAAACAGTAACACAGAACTTCTGGCGGCCTGCCGTCAGAAAGACAAGGACTTGCTGACAGCGAACACTCGTATAAATGAGTTGTCGTCGGAGGTAGCTTCGCAGATGGAGGCTTGGCAGAGGAGTATGAGGAAAATTAAGATCAAACTTGATGCCTGCTTGACCGAGGCCGAAGGTTCTGCCGGTGAACCCTTGCCTGGCGCCGATGCGGAGGCCTTCGAAAGTTGGTTGTGTAATGAGCTTGATGTATTTAGCTCGTTGGTTGGGAACGCGTCCGATTTTGGTGGGTATGCCGGAGCATTGGCGATGGCTAGTACGCTTCGTCAAGCGGATTACGAGCATCTTCGCAAAGTTAAAAAGCCCAACCACGTCTTTCCGACAGTTGACGAGGTACGCCGAATGAAGGTTGATGATGCCGAGGTTCGGAATTGTGCGATGTGTTTGCTTCGCAAGTTCTGGATCGCTGGTGGCGGCCGAGCTCTTGCTTTTGAAGAGGCTGCCGAGGCTACTCGTCAGGTTTGTGTTTTTTGTTTAAAAAAGGTGTGGTTGGGTCTGTTCAAGTAAAGAGGGTTTTGGTATTGATGTTGGAGGGCTCGTCCGTTATTTTTCTTTGCAGGCTCGGAAGGATGCGATGCCTTCACCGTCTGTGTCTGATGCTGCTGCTGGTTGCTCTGGTTCTGCTCCCGTGCCTGACTCTGCGGAGGTTCCACCCGTCGAAGTTGTGCCTTCTGTTGGGGACGCTTCGATCGAAGAGGAAATTAACGTTGAAGAGGCTGCGACGGTCGAGGCGCCTGCTGAGAATTTTGATGCTGCGGCCAGCGAGGATTTGGATGCTGCGGCTGGTGAGGTTAGGGCGGATGAGCAAGAGGGGGCAGAACAGGTGTGAAAACCTAGTGTAACTCGTTAGTGGGGCTCATTTTGTAATATGTTGGGTGGTGCGTAAAACTTGATGTCACTGAGATATTTTTTATCGCTGTGAAAATGCAGGTTCCTGATGGAACCGTGCTAGGCTTGTTTGATGTGACGCCGCTGATGTTAAATTATCAGGATGTCTTTATGACCGGTGAATCTTGGGCTCGGGCTAAACTAAAACATCCTTCGCTGAGTTTTGAGCGTTTTTGGTGGTCGAAGCTGCGAAGGTATGACCTGAAGAACAGCAGGTCGAGTCGTTTTTGGCGCGAAGCGGATTATAGTGATCGGCAAGCTACACGTTTCTTGTTTGGTTCTTCTTCGTCCGCGCCAGCTGCTGTTGATGATGATATCGACGATAGAATGACTTTGGATTTTTTGTTTGGATGAAGTAAACTAGAGGTTGGATCCGACGGTTCGCTTGTTATTCCGAAGGAGGAGCCTTCGGAGGTTAGTGATGCGGACCGGAGATATAAGTATGGAGCGAGGGTTTTGCCCGGGGAGTTTGCTCGATTGTTCCAGTGGCTCCATTGTTGTGGGGACCCATAGTTCCGGTGGAAACGGGGTTTGAAGAGGGTATCGAGGGTTTGGATGATTTGATGATGATTGAGGATGGTGGAGAATCCTTGTAATTTTATTCTTTTTATTGATTGTGTATCACTCTGTCGTCTGAAGCGAACAGCTTATGATGTTGCTCAATTCATTGTTTACAATTTGATTGAAAAGAAACTTGACTCTCGAGGCTCGCCTTTTGTTTAAGAGCGACGCCCCCTTTTCTTTTAGTGAGGCTCGCGTAGTGCTTTCATAAGCTGATTTGGAAAAACAGCGACACCCCCTTTTTTTTTAGCGAGGCTCGCTTAACGCTTCTGTAAGCTGATTAGGAAAACAACGACGCCCCCTTTTTCTTTTAGCGAGGCTCGCGTAGTGCTTTCATAAGCTGATTTGGAAAAACAGCGACGCCCCCTTTTTCTTTTAGCGAGGCTTGCTTAACGCTTCTGTAAGCTGATTAGGAAAACAGCGACACCCCCTTTTCTCGCTTAACGCTTCTGTAAGCTGATTAGGAAAACAGCGACGCCCCCTTTTCTTTTAGCGAGGCTCGCTTAACGCTTCTGTAAGCTGAATGGAGAAACAGCGACGCCCCCTTTTCTTTTAGCGAGGCTCGTGTAGCGCTTTCGTAAGCTGATTTGGAAAAACAATGACGCCCCCTTTTTCTTTTAGCGAGGCTCGCTTAACGCTTCTGTAAGCTGATTAGGAAAACAGCGACGCCCCCTTTTCTTTTAGCGAGGCTCGCTTAACGCTTCTGTAAGCTGAATGGAGAAACAGCGACGCCCCCTTTTCTTTTAGTGAGGCTCGCGTAGCGCTTTCGTAAGCTGATTTGGAAAAACAGCGACGCCCCCTTTTTCCTTTAGCGAGGCTCGCTTAACGCTTCTGTAAACTGATTAGGAAAACAGCGACGCCCCCTTTTCTTTTAGCGAGGCTCGCTTAACGCTTCTGGTTTTGCGGGGGTACTCGACTTTTGGACTTCACGCTTCCCCTTGTCTTAGGAGGAGGTGAAGCTTGCTTTGCAAGCCCCTAGCGTTTTTTGCGAGGGTACTCAGCTTTTTTGGACTTCGCGCCTCCCCTTCTTTTGGGTGGAGGTGAAGTTTGCATTGCGAGCCCCTGGCGTTTTTGCCAGGGTGCTCGACTTTTTTGGACTTCGCGCCTCCCCTTCTCTTAGGTGGAGGTGAAGTTTGCATTGCGAGCCCCTGGCGTTTTTGCCAGGGTGCTCGACTTTTTTGGACTTCGCGCCTCCCCTTATCTTAGGTGGAGGTGAAGTTTGCATTGCGAGCCCCTAGCGTTTCTGCGAGGGTGCTCGATTTTTTTGGACTTCGCGCCTCCCCTTATCTTAGGTGGAGGTGAAGTTTGCTTTGAGAAAAGTTGTTTTTTCGAAGCAATCTTGGAGGGTTATCATCGATTATAGCGCTCTTGAAGAAGAGCTATTTTTTTCGATGTTTTGTTAGTAAAAGTAATAATTTGGAGTTTTACTTTTTATGGGGGTTTTAGCCTGTATTAGGAATTTGGATTCTGCCTCGTTAAAAAATCTTACGCCCCTTCGTAAGAAAAAAGAGTGCAGCTCCTTTGTTTTTGTTACATGCCTAGAAATGGAGGAAAACATAGATGAAATAACAAATTACATATTGCGAGGGCTCGCTAAGGCTCCGCTACGGGTAGTATTTGCGAAGGTCGTCGACGTTCCAGGTGTGAGGCAGGATGTTGCCCTCGCTGTTAGAGAGATGAAACGAGCCGGGACGGTTGCATTCTGCTATTAGGTATGGCCCCGTCCACTTTCGCTGAAACTTCCCCGCCATGCTGGCGTTTTGCTTTCGAATGAGAACGAGGTCTCCTTTCTTTAGTTCTTTGACTCTCACCTTTTTGTCTCTCCACTTTTTGGTTTCTTCCTGATACTTGCAAAGGTTGTGCACTGCATTGCATCTTGTTTCTTCGAGCAAGTCTATGTCAAGTAATCGGTTTTGTTCGTCTGTTTCGAAGGTAGTTCTGAGTGATACATGCTTCAACTCTTCTGGTAATACAGCTTCTTCTCCAAACAGGAGCCTGAAGGGTGTGAATTTGGTGACTCTGCATTCCGAGGTGTTATGGGACCAGGTGACGGAGGTTAGTTCTTCCGCCCATTTTCCTTTGGGCCTGCCTTGCAATTTCTTTGATACGGCTTGGAAAATTGTTGCATTGGCTCTTTCGACTAAGCCATTGGATTGAGGGTGCCGGACTGAGGCAAAGCATAGGATTGTTCCGATTTGAGCGCAAAATTCTTTGAAAACCTCATTGTCGAATTGAGTGTCGTTGTCAACAGTTAGGTATTTGGGGACTCCGAACTGGCAAATTATTTGCTGCCAGAAAAAACTTCTTCACAGCCAAGGAGGTGATGGAAGCCAGTGGTCTAGTTTCAATCCATTTCGTGAAATATTCCACAGCTACGACTGCGTAGCGAAGGTTTCTTGGAGCTGTTGGAAGTGGACCAACGAGGTCCATTGCCCATCTTTGCAACGGCCATGTTGGGCATATCAGAGTTGTTGGAGCCCCTGGGGCGTTTTGTGCCTTTGCCGTCAGTTGGCAACCCTCGCAATGTTTGACGATGCTTTCTGCATCTCGTAATGCAGTTGGCCAGTAGAAACCTTGTCGGAAAGCTTTTCCAACTAACGCCCTCGGGCCGTTGTGAGAGCCACAGATACCTTCGTGAATGAGCTTAAGAATGTCATTTCCTTCAGTCTGTGACACACATTTGAGCCATGGCGAGGTTACCGAAGCTTTGAGCAGAATGTTGTCCACAATTTTGTACCCTCGAGCCCTTTGTTTAAGTCTGTTTTCTTCCTCTTTGTTGTCGGGTTCATGCAGCCCCTTGATATAGGCCATGATTGGTGCTCTCCAATCTTCGCTCTGGATTGCATTTATCAGCTTTGCTGTTTTCTCGGACACTTCGAAGGCTGATTGTGTCGCAGTTTCATAGAATACGTCTCGGGGTAACTGAAGTTGTTGTGCTGCCGCTTTGGCCAGATTGTCTGCCTCGCTGTTATCTGACCTCGGTATTGCTTTCACCGTTATGCCGAGGAAAAAAGATTCTAACCTTCGGACATATTGTAGGTACTTTTGTAGCTCTGGATCTTTCGCTTTATAATTTTTCTCGATGTGCCCCGCGATTACTTGAGAGTCTGTACTGATGACTGCCCTTCGGATTGACAACGATCGAAGCCTAGAGAGTGCTAGCACCACTGCCTCGTACTCTGCGGAGTTGTTTGTACATTTGAAGTTGAGCCTTCTTGCATATCTTAGCTTGGACCCGGATGGCGAAACTAGAATGGCCGAGGCCCCTGCTCCAGTTGCTCTCCAGGCTCCGTCGACATATACTGTCCAGAATGGGTCTTGTTGAGTTCCATCCCAGCGGGGGTCAGGGGTCCACTCAGCTATGAAATCTGCTAACGCCTGAGATTTGATTGCAGTTCTCCCGATGAAGGTTAAAGCGTAGCTGTTGAGCTCGACTGCCCATTTCGCTATTCTGCCAACTGCCTCGTTGTTCTTGAAAATGTTCTCGAGGGGGTATGCCGAGGGTACATGGATCTCATAAGCCTGGAAGTAATGCTTTAGCTTTCTTGATGCCATGACCACGGCGTATGCTATCTTCTCGAGCTCTGAGTAATTTCGTTTGGGACCTTCGAGGGTTTCTGATACATAGTAGATCGGGGCTTGCCTAGTTCTGTTGTTCTCGTGTAACTCTTTGATTAGGACTGCGCTTGCTGCGTGAGGCGAAGCCGCGACATATAGCAGTAACAGGTCCCCTTTGATTGGGCTAGTTAAACCAGTCAGGTTGGTGAGATACTTTTTCAAATCCTCGAAGGCTTTCTGCTGCCGAGGCCCCCAGTTGAATGGTGCAGTGCTTCTCAGTGTTTCAAAGAAAGGTAACCCTCGCTCTGCGGACCTGGAGATGAATCTGCTGAGTGCTGCTAAGCGTCCTGACAAGCGCTGAGTTGCTTTCCTGGTCGTTGGTGGTTCCATATTGATGATGGCATCAATTTTTTCGGGGTTGGCTTCGATCCCCCTTGCTGAGACGATGCAGCCTAGCAGTTTTCCTTCGCTTACCCCGAAAACACATTTTCGGGGTTTAATTTGAGTCCGGCGGACCGAAGGTTTTTGAACACTCTTTCCAAGTCTGTTATGTGATTTTCTTTTAGCTCGCTCTGTTTGACCAAATCATCGACGTAGGCAGAGATTGCATGTTCATCTTTGAAGACTTCGGTTGTCATGCGAGCGAAGGTTGATCCTGCGTTTCTGAGGCCCTCCGCCATTCTTCGAAAGCAAAAGGTGCCCGAAGGTGTAATGAAGCTTGTTTTTTCCTCATCTTCCTCATTCATCCAAATCTGGTGGTACCCTGAGAAACAGTCGAGGAGAGATAGCATTTGGAAACCAGCTGCTCTGTCGACCAAGGTGCTTATGTTAGGCAGAGGAAAATCATCCTTCGGACAGGCTTTGTTCAGACATGTGAAATCAACGCACATTCTCCATTTCTTGTTCTTTTTCTGAACCAGTACCACGTTTGAGAGCCATGTTGGATATTGGACTGGACGGATGACGCCGGCATCCAGAAGTCTTTTTACCTCTGCCTTCGCTGCCTCTTTTCTTTCTTCTGACATTTTGCGAAGCTTTTGCTTGACTGGGCTGATTTGATGTTTAGGCTGATTTGATGTTTAAGCTGTGCTCGATCAGAGTTCTGTTCACTCCCTTGAGATCCTCCGCAGACCAAGCGAAGGTATCAGAACTTTCCTTGAGGAAACGAGTAAGATTGTCCTCTGACTGGGGGTCGAGGTTGGCTGAAATGAACACTTTTCTTTTCTGAATTGCCCTGGAAGAGTTGGACTTGTTTAGTCTCTTCTTTAGGTGATGCTTTTATTCTGTCGAAGCATTCTTCACCATCGTCGCTGAGGTTTGTGGCTCGAGGCTTCGACAAATTGTGGACATTGCGTTGCCCCGGTGCTACTGTTCCTTCGGCTGCTCTTGCAATGTCTTGATCTCCATACACTGCGATGACCCCCTTCGGAGCAGGAAGCTTCATGCAAAGGTATGCAGGGTGGGTTACGGCGTTGAATGCGTTGGTGACGCCTCGGCCGAAAATTGCATTGTAAGGATAGAACATGTCAACCACATCGAAGGTTATATGCTCGGTTCTGCAGTTCAGCTGATCTCCGAAGGTGATGGGCAGGGATATTTTTCCGATTGCTCTTACTTGTTGCCCGCCGAAACCGTATAGTGGGTTGTCGGAGGGTTGCAAGAGGTTTCTGTCAAGCTTCATGCTGTCGAAGGTTGTGGCGAACAGGATGTCAGCGGAGCTTCCTGTGTCGACGAGGATTTTGGTGACTGTCCACCCTGCTAAGTTGGTTTCGATCACCATTGCATCAGTGTGAGGGTAATCCCTTAACTTCATGTCACTAGAATCGAAGGTTATCGGGATGTGAGACCATTGGCCGAACTTGTGCGGTCCTTCGACGGCTACATGGTGTACTCTTCGAGCATGTTCTTTCTTCTGCCTCTTGTTGCCGTGGTCTTCGTTGGAGCCTCCGGTGATAGCTAGTATCACGCTGTCGGTGTTTCGTACCCGGGGTATCACACCAACGAGTAATATGATCGCGTGCTTCTCTTCCTGGATGGTGATGCAAGAGGTCACAAGGATTTATCCTGGTTCGGGCAAAGAAGGCCCTACGTCCAGCGGGGGGGAGGTTCTTGTATTACTTGCACCTAAGTGCTTGTACAGGGGCGAATACAAGCTCAGTGAGCGTGGGCCGGAGTCTGGACTCGTGTGTGTGTGTGGACTCGTGTGTTGTGTCCGTCGAAGTTCTCTCTCTCCCTAATGAGGGCCCTAGCGTCCCCTTTTATAGGACAAGGGGAGGCCAGGGTTACATAAGGCTATTACAGGTGTTGAGGCGTACGGTGCCCCATACGGAGAAGGGTAGGAACCCTGTCTTGTCGGGGCTACTGGAGCCGATGTGATCGTTGCTGTAGAGGTGTCCTTGGGTCGTGGCTTCCATCCTGGGCGCGGACGTGGTGGCGCGGCAAAGGTGGGAGCCGTACAGCACCCATCCCGGAATGTACAGGACGCGGCGGGGTCCCTCCGGGTCTTGGGGTACCTGTCCTCCAATAGCATGAAAGTGGTTAGGGCTCGAAGGGCGCGGAGCCGGCCTCGAAGTGGTGCCACGGGGGCTCGAGGGGCGCGGAGCCGGCCTCGAGGTGTTACAGTGCAGGGGCTTGAGGGGCGCGGAGCCGACCTCGAGGTGTTACAGTGCAGGGGCTCGAGGGGCGCGGAGCCGACCTCGAGGTGTTACAGTGCATGGCTTGGCCGAACAGTACTGTACTGGTACCCTTTTGCCCATGCTTGTGGTGAAAACGAGACTTGACCTTTACACCGAGTTACTGTGGCGCACGCTGTGCGCTAGTGGACATGACCGGAGTGGGTGAAGGCATTAAATGCGTGGTATGGGCTGGTATGGTTGTCTGTACAGCTCGAGGTCCGTTCGTTAAGGCTCGAGGTGTAGGGGCGCGCTCGCCCGAGACCTGGAGGGCTCGGGCGAGACGGAGAGCGGTCGTGCTCGCCCGAGGCTTTGCTCGGAGGGCTCGGGCGAGGCGGAGAAAGAGCGTTCGCCCGAGGCCTGGCTGGGGAGGGCTCGGGCGAGACGGAGATAGCGCGTTCGCCCGAGGCCCGGCTGGGAGGGCTCGGGCGAGACGGAGATAGAGCGTTCGCCCGAGGCCTCGCTGGGAGGGCTCGGGCGAGACGGAGAAAGAGCGTTCACCCGAGGCCTGGCTGGGAGGGCTCGGGCGAGACGGAGATAGAGCGTTCGCCCGAGGCCTGGCTGGGAGGGCTCGGGCGAGACGGAGATAGGGCGCTCGGGTGTTTGCGTTGATTGGGGGTACCCTCTTTTGTACCACCGACAGTAGCCCCCGAGCCCTTGTTTGAGTGCTTGCATTCGAGCAGGGGCTCCAGATTGGGATTTCGATGGATAGTTAACTGGCCTCGAGGCTATGGGGGAGTGGTTAGAACTCCCTCGTGGGCTTCCCGAAGAATCCTTCGTCGTTTGGGAACCTTCTGCCCAGTGGGCGCGCCTTTTTAGGCGGAAATCGTCAGGAAGCGGAGATCGCGGCGCCGTGTGTACCTGTCAACAGGCTCGAAATGTGGTTCGGTAGTCTCATTAAATGTTTGCGATTACCTTTCCTTTGTCGTGGGAGACTCCGTCCGAGGCTCGGCTTGGAGGGCTCGGACGAGACGGAGAGCAAGCGATCGTTCGAGGCCTGGCCTTGAGGGCTCGGGCGAGATGGAGGACGAGCGTTCGCCCGAGGCCTGAAAATCTCATGTTTACACAAAGAAAAGAGATTAGTCGCAACTGTCCGAGTTCTTAGACCCTCTTTCGTCGAGGGGTGCCAGGCTGAACCGACTGGCCGGCTCCTCGAGCTGTCCGGCATGCCGATTGCCCTGGCTTGTCATCCCGCGAGTCCTTTCGATTGGATGCGAGGGGGGATGCCTCGTACTACCCCGAGTGGGCGAGTATCGAGGTTCCCGGTGAGCTGGTAACGGGGAATCCAAGTGAGAGCTCGTGCCCCGTTCGTTAGGGGTCGACTGTGGCCCGGAGGCGGTCTCATAAAGCATGGGTGCTCAGTCTACAGGAGTGCCGGGTCCATTCGATAGGACCCGGTGGCTCGATGCCTCCCTCCGAGGGGATCTCACTGCACGTCGAGCTCCCCGCCTTGGATACACGTGAGGGGCCTCGAGGGCGCGGCCCTCGAGTAATGCCGCGAGTGGCGCCCCTTGGTGTCCCTGACTCGGGTGCTCGAAGCCGGCTGTCGAACCCTGTTCGAGGGCCAGCCTTCGCTGCTTCGAGACTTAGGGCCGGGGCCCGTTTTTACCTTTGTGAAGAAGCCTCCGTCGTCTGGGAATCCTTCTGCCCGTTGGGCACGCCTTTTTAGGCGGATAACGTCGGGGAGAGCGGCGGACGCGAAGTCGGAGCGACGGTCGTGGCGGGCCCGGGTAGTGGAGCGAATGGGGAGGTGCCGCGTGTACCCTGCATCCGGCTCGAGACGCGGTTAGGTGGGCGCATTGAATGCATTCGGTTACCTTTTTACGTCGTGGGAGATCCCGCCCGTCCGGATTTCCCCCTATAAATATCGAAAGAGGGGAAAAGGAATCCTTTACTTTGCCTTTGCTTTCGCCGCCGCTGTAGCCTTTACGCGCCCTTTCCTTCGAGCTAGTCGATTGGGGATTTCCGGCCGTCCGTCCGCTGCTCGGATCCGCGCCGCGCCACCGTCATGGCCGCCCAGACACAGATGCTGCCGGCCGAGGACTGGAGCCCATCGAAGGTGACGCAGAGCGAAATGGACTCGCTGGTGGCCCAGGGGCTTCTGCGCCCCAACCCAGAGGAGGGACCCGCGTGGTGGGTTATCCCGTCGGCGGAGCACCGGGAGCCGCATCCGCCGGAAGGGTACGTGGTGAGCTTCGCGCGTTACCATCGTATGGGGCTCGGCGTTCCGCCGAGCCGCTTCTTGCGAGGGCTGACCCACCATTTCGAGGTGGAGCTGCAACACTTCTCCCCCAACTCCATCTCGCACGCCGCCATATTCGCCGCGGTGTGCGAGGGGTACCTGAAGATGGAGCCGCACTGGGAGATGTTCGTCCATCTCTTCCGGGGCGAGCTCTTCATCAAGTCCCTGAAGCCCAGCGGGAGGCGACCCGTGCGCATGGGCTCCCTTGCCATTACCGCGAGGGCGGGGACCTCGTCGGCCAATGTCCCCCGCGAGTACCTGCGATACAAGCTTTCCACCAACCAGGCCGGGTGGGACGACCATTGGTTCTACCTGCGGAACGAAGGCGGCCTCCTTCCGCAGTACACCGGCCGGGTCCTCACTCAACGCCCGGAGAAGTGGACCTGGGGTGTCGCGGCGGACAGGCAACGCCACCTGGCCCCGCTGATGGAGATGATGAAGATGCTGGTGGACGAGAAGAAGCTGACCGTGCAAGCGGTCATTTGGGTGTTCCATCAGCGAAGAGTTCTCCCGCTGGCGGACCGCCCCCTTCTTATGCACGAGATGGGCCCGCAGGCTCAGCTCGAGGCGCTCAATCGCTCGAGGATGGCCGAAGGGAGGCTGTCCCGGAACGAGGGCGTCTCTCGGGTGTCAATCACGATTCAGGGGCCGTTCGTCTTTGAATACTCCAACCTGGTTGCGATGGCACCCGACGAGGGGTGTCTCGACCTGGTAAGCCTCCCTCGAGTCGAGCTATCTCGAGCCTCCTCCCCCTTTTTCATCCTTCGATCCCTTTGCATCCGTCTTGTGGTTTGTCTCATCACGCTTCTTCTTTTCTTAGGGGGCATTTGCTTGTCGCGCGTCGAGGCCCCCGGTGAGGGAGGACGTCGCGGATTCTCAGGTGAGGCGCCTCTCTGCTCAGAAGGACAAGGAGAGCAAGGATGCTAAAAAGAAGAAAGAGAAAAATAAAAACTTGCGTCGCTTAGCTCGGGAGCAGAGTCTGGCTAAGGCTCGCCGTAACCGTCAGCCTGGGGATGGGTCCCCCGAGCTGAGCTCCTCGAGCTCGGAGGAGGAGAGTGGTGACGAGGAGGAGGGCGACGACGAGGGGATGGATGCGCGCTTGATGCGCGCGGGGCTCGTCGATGACAGGGCTGACCGCTCCTCTGTGCAGGAGGGTACACTGGAGGTCCCACCGACAAAAGGGTCGCGCGGGACGCAGCCGCGGAAGGCAGCGCCGATCCCTGCCTCGTCGGGGGCCCGAGGTCCGTCGAGCTCCGCGCCGGATGCGCCCCTAGTCGTAAGGAAGCCCCGGACCCGGAGCGCCTCCGCCACAGCGCCAACGGAGGCCGCCCCCCGCGTCAGCCCAGACGGGGGGTCTCGAGAGGGGTCGGGCCTCGAGAAGCGGTCGACAGGTCGAGAAGGGTTTCGGGCCCGACCCCCGCGAGCCGTCACGGGCGCCGTTGAGCCCGCGGAGGAGCGGGCGCCAAGAAGAGGCGTCGAGCCCGCGCCATCACGAGCGTCGGGGAGGGAGCCCCCGAGCGTCTCGTGACCAGGGGCGCGAGCGTCCCCGGAGTCCATCGCGGCACCGCCGTCGGGACACGGAAGCGGACGCGGGAGGGCGCGACCACCAGCGCGGGCGCCGGAGCAGGTCCCGGAGCCCGCGCCGGGGCGGGCGCCACGATATCAGCCCGAGGGAGGTGCGGTCGCCCTCCCGCGATGTGGGGCGGAAGGAGGGATCTCCCTCGAGGTTGAGCCACGGGAGGCGTCGGGAGCCCTCCCCCCGTCCCAGCCCTGCGGAGACGGCCCAGGCACAGGGCTCGAGCCGTGGGGTGGGCTCGAAGCCCTCGAGTGGGTCCGGTGATTCCGGGAAGAAGCCCAGCCGCCGCTTCGGGTGAGTAGTCTTCTTGGGCCTCGTCGGTAGTGAGGCCTCACCTCTTTACTTTTGATGATGCATGCTATCTTTGTTTTCTCAGGGGGAAGCGCTCCTACCAGGAGGTGGACCTCGCTTCGTCCTAGAGGGCCAAGGCCTCGAGCCCCGTCGAGGCACAGGCACCTCGAGGTATGGCACCTTCTTCCGCTAGAGAAGCCGCTTGGCTGGAGAAGGCCCGAGCTGCCATGGCTCGAGGAGGCCAGATGATCGTCGCAAATTTCGGTGAGGCCGTCGCCATCGACCGCAGGGGTCGAGGAATCCTTCTCGATTCTGATATCGCTGTCGTCTCGTATTGCAGGGGCCTCCGCTCACTGCATCGAGCCAGCCTCCACCGCGTCAACTGAGGCGCTGCCTCCTCCCCCTCCTCCTCCAGCGACGGCGCCAACTGGGAGCGCCACCCTTCCCCCCACCACGACGGCTGTTTTGGGGGAAGCGCCCGGGGCAGGCACGGCCCCGCCGGTGTCCGGGGCTGAGGAGATTGCGCCCCTCGTGGCCCCGACCAACAGGAACCGGGCTGCGGAGGAGGGAAAGGGGGGAGAGGTGTCGGCGGAGAAGGAGCCGACAGTGGAGGACCTCCTGAATGAGCTGGAGCAGGGGCCACTCCCCGCCGGGGGCTCGACGGTGACGGAGGCGCCCGAGGGGCCGGCTAGCGTTGACAAAACGCCGGAGGGCCCGGTCAGGGAAGAGGGCCCGGGGTCGAGTCTTCCCTCGATCGATCCGCCGCCATTCGAGCCTTTGCCTCCACGCGAGGTAGTGACGCCGCCTCGGGAGGCGGCGGAGCAACAGGAGGTGCCGGCGGAGGGACGGAGGGAGTCGGGGCCCGTGCCGTCGGGCGGCGGGCCGCTGTCGGGGCAGTTCTAGGCGGAGGTGGATCTGCCCGACATCGAGCTCGACCGACCAATATGGCCGTTTCCCGTCCCACTGAGCCCGCCCCTTGCCGTGGTCCCCATCGAGCAGCCGGCCCAGCGGGGGGCCCCGCGCGAGGTCCAGTCCATCCTCCGGGAGGTGGCCGGGCTTATGGCGGAGGCGGAGCGGTCCTGCTTCGAGGAGGCGGGCCGGTCCGCACAGGTGTCAGCCGCCCTCGCGCGGGCTGAGGCGGAGCTTCAAGTTCTCCGCGCGGAGCTGAGCCGGAGCGCCCAAATGGCGAGCCGGCTCAACGAGGCGGAGGCGGAGGTCCGGGTGGCTCGAGGCGAGGTCGCTCGATCCAAAGAGGAGGCCACCGCCGTTCTCGAAGCGTCGAGGAAGGAGGCCGCGGACGCCCGAAGCGAGGCCGCTTCCGCCCGGGCTGAAGCCGAGGCGGCGAAGCAGGAGGCCGCTGACGCTCGTGGCGAGGCCGCCGCTGCCCGAACCGCAGCGGAGGCGGCGAGAAAAGAGGCCGAAGACGCCGAGAGTGGTGCCGCCACCGCCCGAGCTGCCGAAGGGGCGGCGCGGCAGGAAGTGATCCGCAAGGATCTGGCCCTGGTGGAGGCGGGCCGGCTGATCGAGGACCTTAGGTCCGAGAGGCTCCTCACGCTGGCCGAGAAGCGCAGGCTGGAGCAGCGTGCTGAGGGCCTGACTAGCGACCTCGCCGCACTGGGGCAACACTGCGACGGTGAGGCTTATACCTTGTTATTGTTTGGGTCCCGAAGTTTTTTGTTACGCCGCAGTCTCACTCTTCCTTGTTTGTTGCGCAGGAGTCGAGAAGACGGTCGAGGAGCTCCGCGAGGCGAACCAGGCTCTCTTGGACCAACTCCAAGACGAGACGATGGTGGCGGAGCGGGCTCGCTCCTCTCTCGACCGGCTCGGCCCCATGTGGGGTGCTCCTCCTGTGACCGCGGCAGAAGGTGCAGTGGCTCGGGGCGATGCCTTGGTCGACGCCTTGTGCTTCTTCGACGCAGCCGCGCGGGACCGTGTCCGGCAAGCTCTCCATCACGGCGTCAAGCAGACACTCGTTGTCGTTCGCTCCGGTTTCCGCTTCCCGGACCACGTTGTCGCGAATGGCTTCATCGAGATCGAGGGGAAGGATGAGGAGTGGAACAACCGCCGTGTCGACAAAATTTTGGAGAAGATGGAGAGGCCGGGGACGTCGCTCGCGAAGATCTTCGAGGAGGACGTGCTGCCTCCTGACGCCAGCAGCGGTGTCGGGAGCCCTCCTCCTTCGAGCTCGGGCGTCGAGGTCGAGCCTGCCATCGTGGATCTCGGGGAGGAGTACCGCACCGACGAGGACTGAGGCCTGCGTGCCAAATTTGGGCGTCGAGGCCCTTGTAAGAATTCTATGACATAAATGAGGGTACGTCGAGACCCGAATGTATATGTGATTTGTTAATGAAAAGAGTTGTTTTCTTTTCAAATGCGTTTGACCGCTTCTCTTTGTCGCAAGCTCGAGTTTCTGCTAACTTAGTCTGTGTTCCTTTGATACGTCGCGAGCCCCTCGAGGGGAGGCGTAGGTAGGGCACCGTAGCCCGGGGGTGTAGGTGGCCGTCTACGTCGACGCCCCCCGACCTTGGAGGCTCGAGGTACTTTAGGATTTAGACGTCGCTAGTTCACTCGAGGCGCGAGTCGAGACGAGGGGTCAAATTTTTTAAAAGAAAACACGCATTTTTTCCGGAGTCTGGGGGGCGTTTACCCCCTTGTCAGCCCCCGAGGGAGGCTCGACCCTGAGCTGGGCAGGGTCGAGGCTACCTTGAGTTGCTAAGGAACATGAAAGATGGCGCACGAGTTGGCCCATTCATCTTCAACGTGTTTGTACAAAGCAATAAAATGAACAAGGCCTCGAGGCCCTTAAGGGTAGAAGCGACGTAACTGAGATATGTTCCATGCGTTCGCCAGGATCCTGCCTTGGTCGTCGTAGAGCTTGTATGTTCCTGGCTTGAGCACTTCGGCCACGGTGTATGGGCCTTCCCACGGAGGGGTGAGCTTATGGCGCCCTCGATTATCTTGCAGCCGTCGAAGCACGAGGTCCCCCACCACTAGGTCCCTTTTGCGCACGTGCTTGTCGTGGTAGCATCGAAGTGTTTGCTGGTAGCGTGCGAGAGTTGATGAGCGCCACGTCTCGGGCCTCCTCGAGCTGGTCCTTGGCGTTGGCGAGCCTTTCGTCGCTGGTTTGCTCGTTGTAGGCTCGAAGTCGAGGTGAGCCGTACTCGAGGTCCGTAGGTAAGACGGCCTCGGCGCCGTAGGTTAGGAAAAACGGAGTGAACCCGGTGGCTCGACTCGGCGTAGTCCTGAGGCCCCACAGCACCGAGGGGAGTTCTGTAGCCCACCCCTTTCCGAAATTCTTGAGGGTCTTGAATAGCCTCGGCTTCAGCCCATGGAGTATCATGCCGTTGGCGCGCTCGACCTGCCCGTTGCATTGGGGGTATGCGACCGAGGCCCAGGTTACGCGAATGTTGTTGTCATCGCAGAAGTTGGTGAACTTTTTGCCCGTGAATTGGGTGCCATTGTCGGTGATGATGACATTAGGCACCCCGAACCGGTACATGATGTTTGCGATGAACTCGATGGCCCTCTCGGAGGTGGGGTCTCCTATCGGCTTAGCCTCGATCCACTTGGTGAACTTGTCGACGGCCACGAGCATGTGTGTGTACCCTCCACTTGTCCTTTTGAGGGGACCCACAAGGTCGAGCCCCCAAACGGCAAATGGCCAAGTGATCGGGATCATCTGCAGGGCGTGTGCGGGCTGGTGTGTTTGCTTGGCGTAGAATTGACACCCATGGCACGCTTGGACAAACGCTTGGCGTCCCCGATGGCGGTCGGCCAATAGAAGCCTTGACGGAAGGCGTTCCCAACCAGGGCCCTCGGCGCTGCGTGGTGGCCGCAAGCCCCTGAGTGCATATCGTCGAGGAGCCTGCGCCCTTCCTCGAGTGGGATGCAGCGTTGAAGGATCCCAGTCGGGCTTCGTCGGTACAGCTCCCGTTCGCCGCCGTAGATGACGTAGGTCTTGGCCCTCCGAGCGATGCGTCGGGCCTCCGTCTTGTCTTCTGGTAGCTGCCTCGCGTCAGGTAGTCGAGGGGGCCGTGGTGAAGAAGATGCGTGTGCGTCGATCTGCATCGCCTCCGCGGACGTCGAGGGGTCCTTCTCGAGGGGTGGCGTTGAGAGTCGAGCCCCCGTGTCTTGCTCGAGGGGTGGCGTCGAGGGGCCAGCCCCCGGGTCGATTTCGACGGATGGCTCGAAGACGTCCCTCGAGAAGACAGTCTGGCGGTACCGTGCCGCGCGTGGACGCCAACTTTGCCAGCTCGTCTGCGGCCTCGTTGTACTTCCGAGCTATGTGGTTGAGCTCGAGGCCGTAGAACTTGTCTTCCAGCTTGCGCACCTCCCCGCAGTATGCCTCCATCTTGGGATCGATGCAGCTTGAGGCCTTCATAACCTGGTTGATGACGAGCTGCGAGTCTCCTCGGGCGTCGAGGCGTCGGACCCCGAGCTCGAGGGCGATGCGCAGCCCACTTGACGAGGGCCTCGTACTCGGCGACGTTGTTGGAGGCGGGGAAGTGCAAGCGTAGCAGGTAGCGCATGTGTACTCCGAGGGTGAGATGAAGAGCAGGCCTGCTCCTGCCCCCGTCTTCGTGAGGGATCCATCGAAGTACATGGTCCAGAGCTCGGCTGAATCTGTGCCGGCGGGAGCTGAGTGTCGGTCCATTCAGCAACGAAGTCCGCCAACGCTTGCGACTTGATGGCCTTTCGCGGGGCATAGGTGATGGTCTCCCCCATTAGTTCGGCGGACCACTTGGCGATGCGCCCCGTGGCCTCCCGATTGTTGACGATCTCTCCGAGGGGGAAGGACGACACCACCGTCACGGGATGAGCGAGGAAGTAGTGCTGGAGCTTGCGCCTTGTGACGATGATGCCGTAGAGCAGCTTTTGGATGTGCGGGTACCGGACCTTGGCCTCGGAGAGTACCTCACTGGTGAAGTATACCGGTCGCTGGACCGGCAATGTATGACCCTCCTCGTGCCTCTCGACGGCTATGACCGCGCTAACCACCTGAGTGGTGCGGCCACATAGAGGAGGAGGGGCTCGGGGGGAATCGTCACCTTCGGCTGGTCGCGGGGGCACGAGAATTGGTGCAGAAGTCAGCAATCCCTTCAACTTGGTTAAGGCCTCCTCGGCTTCGGCGGTCCACGCAAAGTGTTCCGTCTTTTTTAGTAGGCGGTAGAGGGGTAGTGCTTTTTCCCCCAGCCTCGAGATGAATCTGCTGAGAGCGGCTAGGCAGCCTGTTCACTTTCTGCACACCCTTGAGGTCACGAATCGGGCCCATCCTCGTGACTGCTGAGATTTTTTCAGGGTTTGCCTTCGATCCCCCGTTGTGAGACGATGTAGCCAAGTAGCATGCCTCGAGGCACACCAAAGACACACTTCTCGGGGTTGAGCTTCACATTCTTGGCCCGGAGGCACTCGAACGTGGTCTCGAGGTTGCTGATGAGGTTCCCTACTTTTTAGTTTTAACCACGATGTCATCGACGTAGGCCTCGACGGTCTTGCCTATGTGCTCGCCAAAGATGTGCTGCATACATCGTGGTACGTTGCCCCGGCGTTTCGAAGGCCTAAGGGCATCGTAACATAGCAGTACATACCAAATGGCGTGATAAAGGAGGTCGCGAGCTCATCGGATTTTCTCATCCTAATTTGGTGGTAGCCGGAATACGCATCAAGGAACGAAAGCACTTCGCACCCAGCAGTGGAATCGACGATCTGGTCAATTCTAGGTAAAGGAAATGGAACTTTTGGACATGCTTTATTCAGACCAGTGTAATCTACACACATCCGCATTTTTCCATTCTTTTTCCTAACTAGTACAGGGTTAGCTAGCCACTCTGGGTAAAATACCTCCTTGATGAATCCGGCCGCCAAAAGCTTGTGCACCTCCTCGCCGATGATCCTGCGCTTTTCCTGGTCGAAGCGGCGCAGGCGTTGCTTCACCGGTCTGGACCCGGCCTGGATCTCCAAGGCGTGCTCGGCGACTTCCCTCGGTATGCCCGGCATGTCCGAGGGGTTCCACACAAACATGTCGATGTTCGCGCGGAGAAAGTCGACGAGCACTGCTTCCTATTTGGGCTCGAGGCTGGTACTGATGGTCAGCGTCTTGCCATTGGCCGAGGTCGGGTCGACGGGTATTTGCTTGGTGTGCTCAGCCGGCTCGAAGGTGCCGGCGTGACGCTTTGCTTCTGGGGCCCCCTCGGTGGCCAGAGCTGCCAAGGCCTCGAGCGAGTCGAGGTGGACGTTGGCCTCCCCCCGCTCGACGCACTCCACGTCGCAGTGGTATGCGTGCTCGTAGGAGGTGTCAACGGTGATGACCCCTTTTGGCCCCGGCATCTTGAGCTTCAAGTACGTGTAGTTAGGAATCGCCATGAACTTGGCGTAGCCTGGCCGGCCGATGATGGCGTGGTAGGTCCCTTGGAAGCCGACCACCTCGAAGGTGAGCGTTTCCTGACGGAAGTTTGCCGGCGTGCCGAAGCAGACCGGCAGGTCGATGCGCCCAAGAGGGTGGGCTTTCTTTCCTGGTACTACTCCGTGGAACCCCCCGACGCTGGGTCGAAGCTGTCCCTCTGAAATCCCCAGGAGGTCGAGGGTCTCGAGGTATATGATGTTGAGGCTCGAGCCCCCATCCATCAACACCTTGGAGAACCGAACGTCGATTATGATGGGGTCGACGACGAGGGGGTAAGCCCCCGGGTTTATGACATGGTCCGGATGGTCGTCACGGTCGAACGTGATTGGCGCATCGGACCAGTCAAGATACCGGGGGGCGTCGTGGCCAAGCGAAAAGATTTCGCGGCGCTCCTTCTTTCTTTCTCGAGCTGAGAGCCCGACGGTCGGCCCCCCGTAGATCATGTAGCAGTCGCGCACCGAGGGGAAGTCGCCATCTGCGTTTCTGCCGCCACGTCGATCGGTATCCTTTCCCTTAGGCGCGTCTTCCCTCTTATCGCCGAGCTTGGAGTAGTAGCCCTTCAACAGTCGGCAGTCTTTCAACTTGTGGTTTACGGGGCCCCTGTGGTAGGTACAAGGATCCTCGAGCATCTGGTCGAAAACAGCCCCATCGGGGGGGCCTCGGGGCTTCTTAGGCTCGAGGGCGCCCGCGAGCACCTCTTTGTCGTCGTCGTCATCGGCGCCACGCTTCGCCTTCTGGCCCTTGCGTTTGTTTTTCTTCCTTTTGCTGTCGTCATTGTTGTCGTTCTTGGCGTCGTTGCCTTTGTTGGAGCCCTCCGGCGCGATCACCGCCTTGCCTTTGTCCGTGGAACGGCCAAAGAAGGCCCCTACTGCTTCGTCGCCCGAAGCAAAGCTGGTGACGCGATCCATCAGGTCCTCGACCGTCCCGGGACGGTAGCGTCCTAGCTCATGAACGAGCTCTTGGCATGTCGTGCCCGCGAGGAACGCTGAGATGACGTCCTCGTTAGGCACGTGGGGGAGCTCGAGACGCTGCTTCGAGAACCGTCGAGCAAAGTCGCGGAGGGGCTCGTCCGCCGCCTGCCTGCAACGCCGTAGGTCCCAGGGGTTGCCTGGACGCACGCAGGTCCCCTTGAAATTCCCGTCGAAGACCCTGACTAGGTCGGCCCAGTCATGGATCCGATTCGGCGGGAGCCCCTCGAGCCACCGGCGGGCGGTGTCCGAGAGGTAAAGCGGGAGTTGACGTATGATCACGCGGTCGTCGTTCTTCGCTCCGCCCAGTTGGCAGCCAAGGCGGAAGTCCGAGAGCCAGAGCTTGGGCTCGACCTCCCCGTCATACTTCACGATGTTGGTCGGCGGTCGGAAGCGGTCGGGGAGGGTCGAGCTGCGGATGGCCCGGCTGAAGACTCGGGGGCCCGGGGGCTCGAGGACCTGCCGGTCCTCGTCGCTGTCGTAGCGTCCCCCTCGATGGGCGCTATAGCCACGCTCTTGGGCCCCCTTGTCCTTGCGCCGTCGGTTGATGTCGTTGCGGGCGTCGTTGGGGTCTCGAGGTGGCCGGTTGTCGACGATCCGTTCGCGGACTGGCCTAGCTCGAGAGGCGTCCGGCTGGTGGACGGATGCCTCGCGAGCGTCGTGGGGCGTGTCCGCCGGTCTCCCCGAGGCTGCTCCGCGTCGGCGTGACGCCGAGCTCTCGGCCTGCTGTACCGCGGCTGTCTCGAGGAGGTTTTTCATTTCTCCGAGCATGCGCCTGGCATCGGGGTTGGAGACGGCGGGCAGGTCACAGAGCATCATAGCCGCGGCCACCACGTTCTGCCCAGCTCGCGGGAAACATACCTCGGGGCGTGCTGGTGCCCCGTCCTCGAGGATCCGCCGGTGGACCTCTCGAGCCCGGCCTCGAGCTCCGGCTCCTCGGGGCTGGGGTGGTTCCTGCATCAGGGTTTGCCGGAGCTGCAGCAGGTGTCGCCGTTCCTCCTCGGCTTTGGTGATTGCCTCTTGCACTTGTGCGAGTTGCGCCGCCCGGCCATCGTCATGCTTAGGCGGTACAGCCGGTGCTGGAGGTTCGTCCCTTCCCTGAACGCGTGATCCGCCTGCCGCGGCCACGTCGCTAGGTCCCTCTAGGTCGAGGGCCGGCCTGCCGTCGTCGCCTTCGTCCTCGGTATCGCATACGACTCCCTCGAGTTGGAAGCACTCCCTGGTGGGATCCCAGAGGTCGGGGTCGTGGTAGTCGTATTCGTCGGAGTCGGAGCTGTTGACGGCACGCTGCCTTGGTCGATGCTGGGACCGCAGCTCGCGGTACCATTCTCCGACGGTGGCTCGCCGAGGTGGCTCGAAGGGTCGCAAGAGGTCGCGGTCGACGCACGCGGGGTGGTCGATCTCCAGGCTGGCCATGGCCTGCAGCAGCGCGCCCGAACGCTGCTCCCGGTCCGCCACCGTCTGGTCCTGATGGCGCTCGTCGAGGCGGTGGGCGTATACAGCCGCAGAGTTGTCGAGGCCGACCGGGAACCGCTGGCGTCGAGCGCGGCGCGATCCGTGCGGGAGGAGGCTGAGCGGCGTCGACGGCGCACGGCTAGGAGGCCTCTGGCCTGGTTCCCGGTCCGTACGCTTGATGAATGCGAAGTCGCTAGGCGGGCGCGGGTGCGCCCTGGAGGTCTCCGGCCGCGCGCCGGGCTGGTTTCCCCTTGGGGACCCTGCACCGGCTACGGGGGCGTAGGCGTTTGCCGCGGGCACCGCCCGCGCCCGGCGACGACGGTGACGACGGCGCTGCTCGCGATGTGGCGACGTGTGGTGGTGCGGGCGACGTGTCACGCCCCCCGCGCGGGGTGGCGTGACACGCACTCCGCTCGGGCCCTCCGTGGAGAGCAGAGTCAGCTCGTTGCCGTTGCCTGTGGCCAGGAACTCGAGGCTTCCGAACCAGACGACGGCACCAGCCGAGAACGGAAGAGGGGATGAAGCCATCCAGGAATCAACGAGAAATCGGCTCGGACACGCGAACCCCCCTATCTGGCGCGCCAACTGTCGGTGTTTCGTACCCGGGGGTATCACACCAACGAGTAATATGATCGCGTGCTTCTCTTCCTGGATGGTGATGCAAGGGAACACAAGGATTTATCCTGGTTCGGGCAAAGAAGGCCCTACGTCCAGCGGGGGGAGATGTTCTTGTATTACTTGCACCTAAGTGCTTGTACAAGGGAGAATACAAGCTCAGTGAGCATGGACCGGAGTCCGGTCTCGTGTCTGTGTGTGGACTCGTGTGTTGTGTCCGTCCCCCCCGAATGAGGGCCCTAGTGTCCCCTTTTATAGTGCAAGGGGAGGCCAGGGTTACATAAAAGTATTACAGGTGTCGGGGCGTATGGTGCCCCATACGGAGAAGGGTAGGAATCCTGTCTTGTCGGGGCCACTGGAGCCGATGTGATCGTCGCTGTTGAGGCGTCCTTGGGTCGTGGCTTCCATCCTGGGCGCGGACGTGGTGGCGCGACAAGGCGGGAGCCGTACAGCACCCATCCGGAATGTACAGTACGCGGCGGGGTCCCTCCGGGTCTTGGGGTACCTGTCCTCCAATAGCACGAAAGTAGTTAGGGTTCGAAGGGCGCGGAGCCGGCTTCGAGGTGGTGCCACGGGGGCTCGAGGGGCGCGGAGCCGGCCTCGAGGTGTTACAGTGCAGGGCTCGAGGGGCGCGTAGCCGGCCTCGAGGGGTTACAGTGCAGGGATCGAGGGGCGCGTAGCCGGCCTCGAGGGGTTACAGTGCAGGGCTCGAGGGGCGCGTAGCCGGCCTCGAGGAGTTGCAGTGCCTGGCTTGGCCGAACAGTGTTGTACTGGTGCCCTTTTGCCCATGCTTGTGGTGAAAACGAGACTTGACCCTTACACCGAGTTACTGTGGTACACGCTGTGCACTAGTGGACATGACCGGAGTAGGTGAAGGCATTAAATGCGTGGTATGGGCTGGTACGGCTGTCTGTGCAGCTCGAGGTCCGTGCGTTAAGGCTCGAGGCGGAGAAAGAGCGTTCGCCCGAGGCCTTGCTCGGAGGGCTCGGGCGAGGCGGAGAAAAAGCGTTCGCCCGAGGCCTGGCTGGGAGGGCTCGGGCGAGACGGAGAAAGAGCGTTCGCCCGAGGCCTGGCTGGGAGGGCTCGGAGGGCTCGGGCGAGACGGAGAAAGAGCGTTCGCCCGAGGCCTGGCTGGGAGGGCTCGGGCGAGACGGAGATAGGGCGTTCGCCCGAGGCCCGACTGGGAGGGCTCGGGCGAGACGGAGAAAGAGCGTTCGCCCGAGGCCTGGCTGGGAGGGCTCGGGCGAGACGGAGATAGAACGTTCGGGTGTTTGCGTTGATTGGGGGTACCCTTTTTTGTACCACCGACACAAAGAGTGTCCGGAGCGAGCAAGTTGAGTAGGTACATGTCCAACCCGGGTGATAATCATTGGCATACACTTGAAAGAGTTTTGCGTTATCTCAAAGGTACAATGAGTTTTGGAATTCACTATTCTGGGCACCCAGCTGTGCTAGAGGGATATAGTGATGCAAACTGGATTTCTGATATTGATCAGATCTACGCCACTAGTGGGTATGTTTTTACCCTTGGAGGTGGTGCAGTGGCATGGAGGTCTTGTAAACAGACTATTTTGACTAAATCAACCATGGAAGCAGAACTTGCTGCTTTGGATACAGCTTCTGCAGAGGCAGAGTGGCTGCGTGAGCTCTTGTCTGACTTACCGGTGGTTGAAAAACCAATACCGGCTATCCTTATGAACTGTGATAATCAAACAGTGATCACTAAAGTGAACAGTGCTAGGGATAATGCGAAGTCAACAAGACACGTTAAAAGACGTTTGAAGTCTGTCAGGAAATTGAGAAACTCCGGAGTAATAGCTGTGACTTATGTACAAATAGACAAAAACCTGGCAGATCCCTTTACAAAAGGGTTATCACGGAATGTGATAGAAATCGCTTCAAGGGAGATGGGTATGAGACCCATATGAGTTTACAGTAGTAGTAACCCAACCTTTTTGATCGGAGATCCCGTGACTAAGGATTTGGGAAGAACAAGCTATTGGTAAACTGAGGAGAGTAATTTCTAAACCCTCTCTATATGAAAGATGCAATACTCGCATTGCTATGAGGCACTGTATGGAAGGTTTGCAAAGACCTTAATATGTTCTATTGGCTTTTAAAAGCAAAGATGCTATCCTACAGAGTATTCTTGAAAGAACATACCTATATGAGCCATGACTGTTAAACGTCGTAGTCTATGAGATTAGGGTGATCTCTAGTAAGCTCATGAAGAGACCATGGAGTATGACGTATATGCTCCACCCACGGAGAAAGGCTATTGGCAGCCAGGTACTAGTTTAACCTTGAGTAAAACTTGCGTCACGCAAAACTTGCAATTCAAGGCATAGTCCATTGTTCAAGTTGTGAATAAGTGTAACTTGAGGTTATAGGCAGAAGTTCAACTTAACAGTCTCTGCTAAACACTAGTATATCAAACAGTAGCGGGAACAGACAGATCTCTAAATGGGCATTTGAGATCTGATGGGGGATTGTTAGAATTTATATGGGCTTGGCCCAATAATAATTCTGAAATTCCTAAATAAATCTCAAAGCTCGTACATGTGTGTGCAAAGAGGGAAGTGGAACTCTTTAGTCACACCTTGCTAGTGGAAGGGGATGAGGACTTGCTTAAATATGGAAGTTCTCTCGACTTCCTCAAGTCTAGTGTGAGAAGGAGAAAGAGAAGTCCACACGCGCGCGCTCGCTCGCCTCGCTGGGCGTGCCGTGACGTGGCGACTTGCGCGAGTGCGCGGCACCTGCGTGAATGGTCCGCCGAAATCCGGCTCCTCGCCTTGCGGGAGCGCGGTCTCCTTTTGCAGTTTTAGTTTTTGGTTTCTTGGCCTTCAAGTTGCAGAGTCCTAAACAGTTACGACTCAATAGTCCTAAACCGATTTAGATCGTGATCGCGACACGAGGTCGGTTCAATAGGGCTATATAAGCAACCTATCGGTCACGCCAAAACGCATCTCAACACCTCTCAAGCTAGGGTTTGCCTCATATCGCTTTTGCGCTGCCATCTAGCCGTCTCCAGTCCGTTCGCTTGCGTGCACCAGCGACTGGGCGAGCAGGTCTCCGGAACCCTCGTCTTTGCGATCCTGCACCGGGAGAAGGCGAATAAGGTTTTTGGGAAGCGCTCGTCGCGCGACTGCTCTCGTCTTCAACAACGGGTCGTCTACCGTCCAAGTCAGGCGGCGCTGCGTCAAGACGTACTTGTCGTCAACTGCTCCGAGCTCTTCCTCCAGCGCTCATCGAGGATCGTCCAGCACCGACTCCGGCACCGTCTTCTCCAGCAACAGAAAGGTACGTCGTTCACAATCTAATGTCTATGCTTATACCAGATCTTATGTTTTTGTTCTTGCTTTGTAATCTATCTGGTGTACGAGCTATGTTTACACCGGTTGTCATGTATGAGATCATGTTATGCATGTTTTGCTATGCTAGTAAACAATACAATCTGAGATATCTAGATCATCAATTTATCATGATTTATATTCTGGTTTTAATCTAGAAATTATCTATTCCTTAAACAGAATCAGCCCCACCCAGCCGGAACGGGGAGCATCCATTCCTTCCGAGTTCCGCGGTCGGCCCCCGGCCGCTTCTTCAATCCGCCAATTCGCAGAAAGCGCGCTCGGCGGGGGTGCGCCTCATTTTGGCGGAAGTCTGAAGTCTGACCGTTACGCGCCGTGGGTGCACGCGTGGGTGTGGTGTGGTGGTGTGCGCACTGGTGCATCTCTCCAGCTCGGCAGGATGGCAAGTCCCATGCATGACGCATGGTGACTGGACACGGTGTACTGCCCGTCGTGCCAACCCCTTCAAGCCATATGCACAGTACAGCCCACACATTGCATTAGTAGGAGTGCATCGCTCTCCGAAATGTGGACACGAGTGTTTTAGCGCAAAGTGTCCTAGGACTATATGGATTTTGGTACACGCTTGTTTGATCAATGGACTAAGGATTTAATCCGTCGTAGGACGATGAACAAAACAAAACTTAATCATAATCTATTTTTCCTAATATATTTTAACCACTAATTAGCCTCTACTAACTTGTTACTAGTGTATTTGAAAACAAGACTTGTAGCCCATGTTGATCAAACACCTTGGCCACACGGTTAAGGGCATGTTTAGATCCCAAATATTTACAAGATTCTTCATCACATCGAATCTTTAGACGTATGCATAGAGTATTAAATGTATGTAAAAAAAACTAATTACACAGTTTGTTTGTAAATGTCGAGACGAATCTTTTGAGTCTAGTTGGTCCATATTTGGACAAAATTTGTCAAATAAGAGCATCTCCAGGAGTTTTGCATATTGCTTTTGCATTCTTGATTTTTGCCAAAAGTCACAAAAACACCTCTCCAACAGTTTTGCATTTTGGGTTGGCAATTTCTGATCCTCCCTTGGCATTTATGCGCGGTGGATTGTGGCTTGGCATATCGGCCTCCAGGTTTCTCTCGCGAAATCCTCCGTGATCCTGACTCCTTCTGGCGCCATATTTTCTTGCCCACCCCTTTGTTTCCCGCGAGTCCTCGACACCTCAAGCCCTATCGGCCACCACGAACTCGCCCGCGACCGAAGCCCAGAAGAGATCGCCGTCGTCTGAGAACTCAAAGAACCTCCACAAGGGATCGCACCCTAGGGTTCAAGGTACCCCAATGATCCATGCTCCTTTGTTCTTTTCGTTTTAAGGGTATTGGTAGCTAGCGTTCTAGGGTTTATGGTGTTCAGGTTCCCCATTGATCCATGTTCTGGTGTTGTCTTCGGGTTAAGGGTCAAATTAGCTAGGGTTGTAGGGCGGTTTAGGGCTACCCCATTTATCGATGCAGTACCACGATGAAGGCAAGAGCACGAAGAGGGCGATCTGTTGGGTCAAGGCAGGAGCAGGGCGACGTATACCTGGTTCCTCCTCGCGGAAACCGGCGGCGCGAGAAGTCGTCGCGTCGACCGGCGGCGCGCCGCGCGCGCGGGGAAGAAGATTTCGCAGCAATTTGTTTCATGGGTCCACAACATTTCAGATTTACAAAGTCTATTTTGCCAAACACTTGGAGAAGACCTTTTTTTTCCAGTTGGCATATCCTTTTGGGAGTTGGCAAATTAGATCAAATGCCAAACCAAAAATGCAAAACTTCCTGGAGATGCTCAACGAAAGTGCTACAACACCCAAAATTCTTCCAACTAAATACATTCTAGCTGGAGGTGAAAAGTGTGCTGTGTGTGCGCACATTGAGCTGACAGGAGTCCCCTGCTCTGGCGCCGGCACAGAAGCCGGTAGCAGCTAGCAGTACTTCACCACATCCACACCCAAGCCGCCTCCCGAAAGAGCCAACAAGACGCAGCAGACCAGGACTCGAAAAGCCGCGGGAACCAAGGCCCGAAGAGGGGTGTTGGGTGCACCGCGGGCGGGCGCGGCGCCCGACAAGACCCGCGCGCGTTCCAACTTCCGCTGCGACCCCTGCCCTGCCGCAGCCGCCTGCCGTGCCGCAGGGTCACTGGTCGTGCTGTCGTGCTCGTGTCAAATCAAATCAATCACCGGCGTCCGCGTCAAGTCGAAATCGCGTCGAACCATCCGTCCTCCCGTCCCACACGCTCCCCGCTCGCACGCATTCGATCTCCCTCCTGGGCGGGCGCCGCGCGTGGCGTGGTTTCGCTGCGCATTCGCGCGAGCGACGTCTCTTGCAGGTAGCCGCTGGGCGGGCGAGGGAGATGGCGTCGGCGGCGGGCCACTGGGCGTGGATGGCGGAGGTGGCGGGCGAGGAGCTGGCGAAGCTGGAGGCGGCGCACCCGGGCCGCTTCGGCCCGCTCAAGGCCGAGCTGGAGCGCTTCGTCGCCGACCCCGGCTTGGACGAGGCGGCGTTCCCGCTCGTCTCGCCGCGCGCCAGCGCCGTCGCCAACGCCGCCGATACCGCTCCGGCCGCCTCCTCCCAGCCTGCTGCTGCTCCTTCGCTCACGGTGCCCGTGTGCACTCAAGGTTCGTCCTCCACCTGCACCTGCCTCGGCTGTGCCACCATCTCATGCACCCACCCTCTTCTGTCCCGTCCCGTGTCACCGCACGGTGCCAGTGCATGCTTGATCCAGCAGCCAGCAGCCGTGGCCGCCCGACCACTCGACTCACCTTGCGAGGACCTTCTGCAGAGTCGTCGACCCGGAAGCGAAAGCCGCGCGGCGGCAAGCGGGAGCAGGAGGAGGGGAAGCGGAGGCGGCGGCCGAGCACGCCGCCGGGATCGGGAGCGGCCAAGGACAGGGCCGACATGGCCATCGAGCGCGCCCAGCGGTGCCTAGAGAGGATCCGCGCCGTCAAGCAGAGCTTGCTTGCCGCTTGGATTCACTGACTGACGGGATGCAGAGGGTGGAGTGGTGAACAGACGAGAGCAGGAACAAGGAAAACACTCTGGCGATGGAAAGGGAAGCTAAAAAAAATCACACCTTTTATCGATCGAGAGCCTTTTTTTTTTTGGTTATTGGGGAAAGTGAGAGTCCTTTTTTTGTTCATTCATGGGGAAAAAAAGTTCGAGTTGGTTCTCCAAGATTACAGATCCCCTGTGTAAGTAGGAGTTGCTCTTGTACTCCAAGTAGAGCTGCTCTTGTACACCATGTCGTGGATTAAGCAGGAACAAGTAACGCGCGTTATATGCCTGAATGCCTCCCTCATTCGAACTGCACCGATTCACCGAGCCGATTGATTTTCCATGCGCATTGTGAATTGTGGTACCGATTGGGGATTGGTTCAAATAGCTAAAGGTACGGGCAAAATTGGCTCTAGTTGTATTTTTATACAATATAATAATTTGTGAGGACGAGCCAAAAGAAGTCGCGATTCCGAATCCTCAGCACAACTTTCCTACATAGTACTCCGTAAAAAGCAATGTCACTGTCCAACAGTTTGATAAATGACGTTGATATTTTTAGCAACTTGGCAAACACCGGGTGATATTTGATATATATGTCAAGCCGCGATTCGCTTGACAATCGCCCTCGAGTGCTACTGCCGCGGAATATTTCTCTCTCTCGCACACAATTTTTTAGTTTTATCAAATCTAAATGCAAAACTATTGAAGATCGACTCTTTTTACCTTTACCATATTAATTTGAGAGTTGGCAAATATCATATTTTGTCAAACAAAAAATGTAAAATCGTTGGAGTTCTCTCACCGCTTATACAACCCCTTGATCCGCAAGGGTTAACTCATGTCATGCCTCAACATTTCACACATTTGACTGACGTCCAATGAACACACGAGTACTAGTTTACAAACTATCCCCATGTCTTAGTCATACCAAATCCATAGGATTACCTATTCACGACTTGATACTTGGCTTGCCATGACCACATGCAACAATGGCAAGTACGGTATGGCACTCATGTGATGCAACAAACATCATTCCTTAATCGGCTACGCGAATTGCACCATTTGAGATCCTGTTTTGGCATTACCCTAATCCTCAAGCCTTGATCGCATTCATTTATCTTGGTCAAACCTTTACCTCCCCAACTATTTTCATGATTTAAGCAATTAACTCGTATATAGTTCGCAAGTAATGACAATTTTTCACGTACTCAATTTATTCCATTCTAAGCATGCTAAGCATGAATAATGCATTATCCATGTAACACAGGCAACAGTCCAAGACATGGTATGAATCAAGAAAGATGAAAGTTAAACAAGTCGCATCTAAGTCATGGCATACATACAATACATAACATACAAGTATATAGCACATATTTCAAGTTATGCTTCGAGAAAAGAGTCAAGGATGCTTAGGTTACTACCTTAAGATTAAGGGGGGCTGAGAGTTTAGGCTCAGCCAGAAGCTCGCCTTCCTACTCAATAAGTGCCTCCTAGGTTGCCTCCATTTCTATAGAAGTACAATCAAAGGTAGAACAAGAAATGTGATTTAATATACTTATCAATTCCGTTGCGGTGACTAGTTATCGCTGTTGTCTCGGCGCCTAGGTTTCCCCTAGGCGACTCGAGGGGTTCTGTGGTGGTCGCCGGTCCCCTGTCCTTCATCTTTCCATCGCTGTCGTATCCTTCTCGGCGGCGCTGTGGAAAACTTTGTCTAGGTCTCCCCGTCTCGATCTCTCCCAGGGATCGTGGGTTTTCTTGGTCTCGTGTCGTCTCCCAAGTGTCCAACGATAAACCCTAAAACCCTAGTTCTGCTAGCCCGTGCCGCTGGAGTCCACGTTCTTCCTCACCGGTCTGCCATCACCATCTTGTTGTGAGTTTCGCTGTTGGTGCGATGGAGGGAGTGGAAGGGATGATGAAGGAGCTGCAGTTGTCGTCGGCGGAGAAGAGAAGTATCAAGATGGGATCGGAAGTGATGGGTGGTACTGGAGGTGGGGTTCGCCCGGTCCAAGCGATCGCAAAGCTTTTTTCGGAGAGATCGGTTCGCTCGGATGCCATTGAACACTCCGTGGGATGGATCTGGTGCCCAGCAAAAGGCATAATCTGTAAGGATTTGGGTGAGAACATTTTTCTGATCACTTTTAATCAGGCATCGGGGTTGAGGAAGGCTCTGGATGATGGGCCTTGGATGATCTCGAAGGAGCTGTTAGTTGTGACGGAGTTTGATGAATCGAAATCCCTTGAAGAGTTCGAATTCTTCCTCATTCCCATCTGGATGAGGGTGGAACGTCTTCCTCTGGGGTTTATGAACCGCACTGCAGCGAAGATGATAGGAGATGATGTGGGAGAGTTTGCCGAGGCAGATGTGGAGGAAGGGGCGCTGGCTGCTGGTAGAGATCTCCGGGTGAAGATCAGATTAGATATTCGCAAACCGTTGCGGCGTGGAATTATGGCTGACCTGGGAGGTGACAAAGGTGATAGATGGTGCCCAATTACGTATGAACATCTCCCAGAGTTTTGCTTTGTGTGTGGCCTCATTGGCCATGTTGATCGGGTGTGTACAAAGAAGCTGGAGAAGAATGTCCCCGCTCCTTTTAGCAGAGGGCTTCGGTATGTCCCGCCGCGCAAGCCTTTTGGAGGTGTTAGTGGTAGGAGCATGGATCCACGTGGTACTCTGGCGGGGAGGAGCAGCGGTGGGGGTTCCTGGAAGGCTGGAAGATCAGATAGTTGGGGTAGTGGGAGTAAGTCGAGGTCTGATGGTCCATCTTTGAAGAAAGATTCGGAGAAAAGCAGTGTCAAAGTGATTCAAGGAGTGAGGGATGAGGAAGATGAAGTAATCAGTCCTATGAAGGTTTTGAAGGAGCAAAACCGTGTGGCGGGAAGAGCAAGGGTAGAGCTGTTTCCAAAGGATGGGGGTAAGGAGATATCTGTACCACCTGTGATTGAGGTACAGGATGGGGATGATAAAGACCAGGGGGGAGTAAAAATGTGGGAGAGAAAAAGGAGTTGGATAAACCACGTAGGGGTTTCAAAAGAGTGAAAAGAAATGAAGAGAAGACGGATAGAGGTCTGAGTCTGGCTAAGGTGCTGAACAAGAAGAGGAGTGGAGATGAGGTGGATGAGATGGAGGTTGAGGGCTGTTTGGTGGCTAAGAAGGCAAAGAAAGGAGTGTTGGTGGAGGAGGCATCCGCATATGCAATTTCTGAAGCTGGGCTGTCGGAACAGCCTGGCACGACCCAATGAAAGTAATCGCTTGGAACTGCCGCGGGTTGGGGAACGACGCGACAGTTCGTGGCCTTCTGAATCTTCAGAAGGAGGAGGACCCTGATATCCTATTCTTGTCTGAGACAAAAATGGACGAGAATAGGGTGAAAGGTTTTAGATGGAAATTGGGCTTGACAAACATGGTGGTCTCGCGATCTTTTGGCGGAAGGAGATTGATGTGCATGTGCGGATGATTTCCAAATTGTACATTGATGTGGATGTTAAGGAGGAGTCAGGTTTCGTTTGGCAGTTGACGGGTTTCTATGGGGAGCCGAATGCTGATAAGAAATGGCTCTCATGGAAGGCCTTGAGGGTGCTAAATGCAGCCAGGCGGAGGTCGTGGCTGTGCTTTGGAGATTTTAATGAAATTCTCCTAAGTGGGGAGAAGGAGGGTGGCCCTCCGAGGGCTCAGTCCTGCATGGACAGATTTAAGGAGGCTTTGGAGGATTGCGAGCTTTCTGATCTCGGCTTTACATGTGATGTGTTCACGTGGCGCAACAACAATCATGACTCGTTGCACTACACAAGGGAGCGTTTGGACCGGGCAGTAGCTAATGGTGATTGGATTTCTCATTTCCCTTTGTACAAAGTTAATAATGGGGAACCGAGGCATTCAGATCACCGTCCGGTTATTGTGTGCACGGACGGAGGTGCAAGCAGTTGGAGACGGGGTGGTCCTGCTCAATTTCACTTTGAAGCGGGGTGGGCACAGGAGGAGGAATGTCCGGCTATTGTAGAAAATGCCTGGAAGAAATCGGTGAACGTTTATGGGGGTGGCGTGCAGGAGGCGGTGAGGTGTGTGGCTGAGGATTTAGGAGTCTGGAGTAGAAATGTGCTTGGGGATTTAGAGAAGCGTATAAAGATAATTAGACGTGTTTTGGAGAGGTGTCGAAGAGAGGGGGTTTGTGAGGCTAGTGTGAGAAGAGAGGAGCTGTTGAAGTTTAAATTAAATAATTTAGAGGAGCAGCAGAATTTATTTTGGAAACAACGGGCGAAAGCTCATTGGTTGGAGAAGGGGGATCGAAATACCCGCTTTTTCCATCTTTTTGCCACAGAAAGGAGGAAGAGAAGTAGAATTCAGAAGTTAGTTAGAGATGATGGGGCAGTAGTGGAGCAGGTAGAGGAGATTAGGAGCTTAATTTCTAACTTCTATAAAGACTTGTTTACAAGTCATGCAGGTGGCCAATTGGATATGCTGCTGCAGCATGTATCACCGAAGGTGACTGATGTTATGAATGAGACCCTGACAATACCGTTTACAGAAGAGGAAATCAAACAAGGGTTGGATGCTATTGGTGACCTGAAGGCTCCCGGGGCTGATGGTATGCCTTCCCTGTTTTATAAACGTTTTTGGGATATTGTGGGTTGTGATGTTACTAAGGAGGTGATGCTTTTCCTAAATGGGGGTCCGATGCCTGTAAAATGGAATGAAACAGTAGTGGTCCTCTTACCAAAAGTGCAGAACCCGGATAAGCTTAAAGACCTTAGGCCCATCAGTTTGTGCAATGTGGTCTATAAGATAGCTTCAAAAGTGCTGGCTAATCGTTTAAAAGTGGTTTTACCATATATTATTTCAGAGAACCAAAGTGCCTTTGTGCCGCGTAGGATGATCACAGATAATGTGTTAATTGCATATGAGCTAACTCATCACTTGCAGAACAAACGTAGTGGAGTAGATGGCTATGCAGCTTTGAAATTGGATATGAGCAAGGCATACGATAGAGTTGAATGGGAATTTGTGGAACGGATGATGGGGAGGTTGGGTTTCTGTCAGCAGTGGATCAGTGTTATCATGAAATGTATTACGACTGTTTCGTATAGAGTAAAAGTTAATGGTGAACTTACAGATGAGATCATCCCAACCAGAGGGCTGCGGCAGGGTGACCCTCTATCACCATATTTATTCCTGATCTGTGCTGAAGGCTTCTCGGCATTGTTGAATGCTGCAGAGAGGGAAGGCAAATTACAAGGTGTCAAAATATGTGATGGTGCACCGAGTGTTACTCACTTACTGTTTGCAGATGATTCTTTACTTCTCTTAAAAGTAAATGATGAGAATGTAGGTCACTTGCAACAAGTTCTCCAAGTTTATGAGGCATGCTCGGGGCAGATGGTTAACAAAGAAAAGTCGGCTGTGATGTTTAGCAAAAACACCAGTACCGCTGCAAGGCAAAGGTTCCTAGAAGGGATGGGAATGACACAAGAGAATAGTTCAAATAGATACTTGGGGCTGCCGGTGTATATGGGCAAGGCTAAAGCGAGAATTTTTGCATATTTGAAAGATCGAGTATGGAAACGAATTCAGGGCTGGAAGGAAAGATTTTTGTCTCGGGCTAGAAAGGATGTGCTTCTTAAAGTTGTCGCTCAAGCGATCCCAAGCTATGCAATGTCGTGTTTTGATATTACCAAATCATTGTGTGATGAAATGAGCGCGCTGATTTGCCGTTTCTGGTGGGCACAGCAGGAGAAGGAAAATAAAATTCATTGGGTGGCTTGGCAGACTTTGGCGTCAAGGAAGGAGGAGGGGGGTCTCGGGTACAGGGATCTGCATCAATTCAATCTGGCAATGCTAGCAAGCCAAGCGTGGAGGCTTCTGCAGGAACCGGAGTCCTTATGTGCCAGATTATTGCGTGCTAAGTATTGGCCGGATGGTGATTTTCTAGCTGCTCAAGAAAAGCCTGGTGTTAGTTATACATGGAGGAGTATTATCAGAGGGTTAAATGCCCTGAAGAATGGTTTGATCTGGAGAGTTGGGGATGGTACTCAGATTAAAATTTGGGAAGATCCATGGATCCCTGCTGGGGTCACCCGACGTCCAAGAACACAAAAGGCTAATATATTGCTTTCCAGAGTTTCTGATCTGATCGATCCCTATACAAGTCAATGGGATGTTCAGTTAGTCCGAGAGGTATTCTGGGAAGAAGATGCTGATAACATTTTAGCTATTCCTGTTCGGGCTGGAATGGATGATAAAGTGGCCTCGCATTATGACCAAAAGGGCATTTTCTCGGTGAAATCGGCATACCACGTGCTGGATGATGACGCCAAACGAAACAGGACTAAACAACAGGGTGAGTCCTCTAGTGCGCCTGTCAACAGCAAGTCAGATAATATTTGGAAGAAAATTTGGAAGCTTGATTGTCAGCCGAGAGTGAAGCACTTTATTTGGAGAGTAGCACACAATAGCCTGCCCATGAAGAATAATATAAAACGGCGTCACATTGATTTAGATACTCTTTGCCCAGTCTGTAGAAGATTTGATGAGGATGGTGGGCACTGTTTTTTGAAATGCAAGGAGATGAAGCATTGTTGGCAGGAACTGCAAATTGAGGAGTATCGCTTGAAACTGCTAGAAGCTCAGTCCTCAAGAGCCTTTGTTGGTCAGATCCTGAACTTCTCTGAGAAGATATGTTTGAAGATTGTAGTATTGTTGTGGAGATGGTGGGACACACGTAACAAGATGAATGCAGGAGAGAAAATAATGTCTATACAATCTGTGGTCCATAGTGTTATCAGTATTTCAGAGAACTGCAAGAAAGAGAAGCCGGTTAGGGGAGGTGTGAGGCCGGCTGCTAATAAGAAATGGAGTCCACCCAGACCACGCTATGTCAAGCTGAATACTGATGGAGCACTCTCACCGACAACCAGGGAGGGAGCATGGGGCTTTGTCGTCCGGGATGAAGCTGGAGATGTTGTGATAGCTGGTGCTGGCAATCTGGGCCGGATGACTGATGCTCTGGCGGTGGAAGCAACAACATGCTTGAAGTCGCTCGAAATAGTGGATCATTATGGTATTTCAGAGATTGAATTGGAGTCTGATTCAGCCCTACTGGTGGAAGCAATCCGAAATGGTGAAGGGGATCTTGGCCCTGCTGGTGTGATCTTCAGAGCTATACGTAGCTTAATCCAATTTCGTTTCTCTGTAGCAATTGTTAAATTTGTTCCCCGCTATTGTAACTCGTCTACACACGAGGCTGCTCAAGAAGCTAGAGTTTGGGATCCGGGCCAAGAACATGTATGGACGGAAGCCCTACCTAGTCGTGTAATGATTTCTGTGGCTCACGATAAAGCTGAGCTAACAAGGTTTAATGAAAGGCCGTAAAGGTCGGGGAGAAGTTTCAAAAAAAAAAAAGAAATGTGATTTAACCTATTTTTTGAGGGAGGGGGAAAAATTTTATCAAATTTGGATTTTTTTTAATTAGAAACTATATGGATTTAGTGGGATCTTGGCCTCTCTCTCCCTCCGCACTGAGTGCAATGATGCATAAGTAAACATGATGCATGTAATTTGCATTGCTTATACATGAGCAAAATCGAAATACATTATGCACGGCTTGGAACATAATTAGGCATTATAGAAAACATTAGTGGGCTAGGACAAAACTAATAAATTGGTTGTCCACTAAACTTGATGATTGTACGTTTAGGCTGATGTGACAAAACATTTGAGATCTTTAGTACTTATTGGGGCTGCAGTGACATATTGGACTATTTGGTTGTACAAGAATGATTATATTTCTTTTATAAGTTATTCATGCAATCTCCCACCAACTCCTTTCGTGGGCTATCCTCCAACGACCGGAGTTCCAGGATACAATTGCGGTGGCGTCACGATAATTGGAACAAGTGGCGATGAATATCTTTACTCGGGCATATAGGTGGTGATCTAGTCTTAGAATTGAATGTTACTAGAGTATGCTCGGTTTTTTTGTCTTTGGATGTGTGCATGACCTTTAGGCAAAGGCTGGGAGTTTCGTCCCAAAATTGTGTATCAACTTGATGCACTGCTCTTGGGATGTAATAAAATCTTCCTTTCCAAAAAAACTATTAGACCATCCGACTAGGACTAAAGTTCGTATTGGGACTTTATTCCAAGGGTACCCAACTCTATGTAGTTCAAATGGATTACCCCATGTGAGCACACAAACCATCCATATGAAGTTGTCAACATTGCAGATCATACTTGCTCTAGAGTGTCAGGTTTGTGCTTGTGAATTGCCTAGGTGATCCTTTTGATTGTCCATGTGTTTTGGACATAAACAACTAAGTTATAGGGTCAGGTTTTGCTTTGATGATTGTTTGGTGGTGCAAGCATTTGTCAATACCAAAGAAGGGGCTGAGGTCTGAACTCAAAACTGTCAAGAGCGGACTAGGCCAAAGCTTTGTGCAAGGCTTGTCGAGGTGTGTTGAGTAGCTTGTGCATATTCAAAACTTTATAGCATCCACGCCTATCATACCATGTTGTGATATGGTAATGGTTTTTAGGTGAAGCTTCTATGGTTTTAGGGTTAGAGCTTACCCTCCAGGTCTAAGATTTAAGCTTGGGGCCTAGGATGGTGCAAAAGATTTGGGGATTGCTCTTTTTCTTCCTGCTCCTTCTTCGCCACCAAGATAGAGGTGCGTAACCCTAGCAACAATAATGGTATTAGGGAATGAACGGGAATTCAACACCTCCTCCACATGTGGTTCTCTTTCTCTTTTCTTCTATTTTTGGTTAGAGGGAGGGGAGGAGTGTAGGGAAGGATTGAGAGCAAGAAGAGGGCGGTGACACTTCTACTGACATATGGAGTCAAGGGAGGTGTGGTTTGGACAATTCATAAATTGCATATCTTTTTTTGTCGACATGTTCTAGTTGGTCGCTCAATATCCCTGTCAGACCATCCATCAAAGCATCGACTCTGGTTGATAAAACTGAATCAACTATTATGATTAACAAAGTAATTATTGATCCGTCTAACGATTCAATCGGACTACCACATCGATCTGTTAGTTTCAAGAATAATTAACACACTGGTTTGCAAATATGAATGTTGATGATGCGAGACTCATGATGATTATGCTTATATACCAAATGCAGACTGGGTAGTTACAGTTACAACACCAGTCTACTATAATAGACTTGTTATTTGTCTTTTTTTAAAAAAAAGAACCAATATGTTATTTATTAGCTTGCCTTCGGCCTACTGCCACCCACGAAAATTGGACCACAAAAGGTCTAAGAAAAGAAGGTAAAAGTCCACTTTTCATCATTTAATTTTTGTGAAAGCCTGATTTTTCTTCTTGAACTCCAAAACCAGACAAAATACCTCCCTCAACTTTTGAAACAATGCAATTTATCTCCCTGGGCGATTTTGGATGGTGGTTTTGTAACGGTGGTTTTATCTTTTTCCTATTATTTATTTCCATTGAATTTTGAAAATCATATTAAATCACAGAAAAATCATAAAATAAAAAATTTAATTTTGTTGGGCTCCACATGAGTAGATCTACACAGTGAACATATAATATGGTAGACTTTAATACAAAGTTTTTTGTAACTTTAGATAAATGATTTTCTATAATTTAAATAAATCTATAGCTATGTTATACTTGATCCAATGAGTATTACATTTTTATTAGAATTTAACATTACAATAATTAGCCTACCATAAAAATTTCACCATAATTCTATTATAGAAACTTCAACTATGAATTATTCTAATTAATTATAGAAAAACATATAATTGTATGGAATTAATTGGAATATTAATTGTTGTAGTTTCTATAGTCCCATTATGGTGAAAATTTTATGATGGGTTAATTATTGTACTGTAGCAAAAAAATTATACTCATTGAATCATGTATAACTTAGTTATAAATTTATTTTATTTACAGAAAAGCATGAGTCTAAAGCTATAATAAAACTTTGTATTAAAGCATATCATATTATATGTTCGTTGTGTAAATCTACTCATGTAGAGTCCAAAAAATGAGATTTTCTATTTTATTATTTTTCTGTGATTTACTGTATTTTTTAAAAGATTCAGTAGAAATAAATAAAAAGATAAAACCACCTTACTATAGTAAAACCAGTGTTACTATAGCAAAACCACCGTCTAAAATAGTCGAAAGAGATAGGTCGCATTATTTTAAAATTTGAGGACGGTATTTTGTCTAATTTTAGAGTTCAGGAAGTAAAATCGATTTTTTTTGCAAAAGTTAAAGGAGCAAGAATAGACTTTTTCAAGAAAAGAAAGGAAACTAGTATCACTTTGGGCCTTGGAGGGTAGGCAAGTAAAACCATATTTAGTTCCAAAATAAAAAACTGTATACCTGTTATATTGACTCTTTGAACACATGCCTGAAATACTAAATATAGATTAAAAAAATAACTAATTATACAGTTTGCATGTAATTTATGAGGCAAATTTTTTAAATCTAATTAGTCTATGGTTTGACATTAAAGTGCTACAATAACACATGTGCTAATGACAAATTAATTAGACTTAAAAAATTCATCTTGTGATTTATGGTATATGAATACCTCATCCAACATCTAATATTTGACGTGACATTTAAAATTTTTGCACCGTGGATCAAATTGGCCATTTGGGCAGTTGGGCCTTGAACTTACGGGGAAGCAATAATTTGAGGAAGTCCAACCAAAGTTTTCCGTACTCGCTCAGACGACCCAGTTCCGGCCGCCGCGTTGCTCCGACGGCAGCTGCGGCGGGCGGAAGCACCCACGAGCGCCAGCCGCCTGTCTCCCCCCCCCCCCCCCCCCCCCCCCCCCCCCCCCCCCGCGGCTGACCTGGGAAGAATCCCAAGAAAGACTCGAGGAGATTGTACGGCGGGGAAAGCGGACGAAGAGATGGTCTGGGCGCTGACCCCCGTCGATACATTGCGCTGTGCGCCGCCTCTCCTGTTCCCGTCCAGATACTTATCATCATCCTAGGTGATGCTTTTGTGGGTTCCGATCGATGGTTTGGTGAATGCTTGTTCTTGTGTTTCGCAGGGACGCAGAAGTATTACATCTTCGCCGCCGGGACGTACAAGGTCGGCCGCAAAGGTGCCTCCTTGGACCTCCCCCTTGCGTTTCTTTTGTGGTTTATTGCTGTTAATCGGTGTGACTGTGAGCTACTTCTTTTTAGCACTTGGTGTGTGTAACCAGACTAAGTATCACGAAGTAATTTCTGGATAGTATAGATGGAACAAGTCCTCGAGCGCCGGCAATCGCCGACCTCGCCGCCGCCGTAGCCCAACAAGGCACGGTTCAGAGTAATGGCCAAGTTCAAGTTTGTTTCCTCTCTCGAGTTCCTTTACAAAAGGGGCAGAGAGCCACCTCCCTTAGCAGGCCGCGCAGGGCCGATTTGGACTGATTAGCGTACCCAGTGTGGCCCAGCATAACGTGAATTCGCCTTCCTGTTGCGTTCTGGTCTTCTGACTTCCGGCCCAGTCACGGTGGTAGCACCAGTGACCCCCCCCCCCCCCCTTCCTTGAGAACCAGCTTGTCCCCAAGCTGGAGCATGCGGGAATTGGGAATTGTTGGCGCAGATCTTCCTCGTCTTCCCATGTCGCCAATGTAGGTGGTAAGAAGGACCACTGGACCAGTACTTGAGCAACCGCAGTATCATTGTGTTGACGAAGGCGGCGGTCCAGTATGACTTGGGGTACCTGCAACTGGTTAGAAGGATCGGGTAGTTCCACACTTACAGGAGTAGCAGGGGGTATTGCCTTCTTCAGTTGAGAAACATGGAAGACAGGATGGATAGAGGAGGTTGCAGGTAATTGAAGTTTATAAGCTGAACTGCCGATCTTCTCAAGGACTTTGTATGGGCCAAAGAATCTGAAAGACAACTTGTTTGAGGACCGGGTTGCCAAGGAAGTCTGTACATAAGGCTGAGCCTTTAAGTACACCAGATCGCCCACTGTAAAGACTCGGTCGGTTCTGTGCTTATCGGCCTGATATTTCATTTTGTTCTGAGCTCGAATCAGATGTTGTCTGACAACATGTTGCATCAACTCTCTTTCAGCGAGCCAGTTGTTGAGATCAGCAACTTGACAGGATTGACTCAGATCAATGCCGAAATGTTTGGGTTCATGACCATATAAAACTTTGAACGGTGTTGTGCCCAAAGAAGAGTGAAAGGAAGTGTTATACCAATACTCAGCAAGAGAAAGCCAATGATACCATTTGGTGGGACATGTATGGGCAAAACAGCGGAGATAAGTTTCAAGGCATTGGTTGACTCTTTCAGTTTGACCGTTAGTTTGGGGGTGATAAGCTGTACTCATACGAAGATCAATATGAAGGAGGCTGAAAAGCTCTTGCCAAAGGTGACTGGTAAACACTTTATCTCTATCAGACACAATGGCAGTAGGAAGGCCATGGAGTTTGAATATATTGTGCAAGAATAACTTGGCTACTTGAAATGCAGTGAAGGGGTGGGACAAAGGCAGGAAGTGGGAGTATTTTGAGAATTTGTCTACTACGACCAGTATACAATTGTAGCCATTGGATTTGGGTAGGCCTTCAATGAAGTCTATGGTAACTATTTGCCAAGCTCCCTCAGGTATAGGAAGAGGTGCTAAAAGACCAGGATAAGCTATTCTCTCTGTCTTAGCTTGTTGACAGATAGAACATTGGGCTACAAATTGTTTTATGGTCTCTTGAAGTTTAGGCCAGGCAAAAAGTGTTTTAATGCGATGATAGGTAGCCTCTACACCAGAATGGCCTCCAAGAGCACTAGTATGCAAGGAATGTAAGATTTTAGCTTGCAAAGAGGAATTGGAACCCACCCAGATTCTGCCTTTGTACCTGATCAACCCATCCTGAAGAGTGAAATGGCCCACTGAATCTTGAACAGAAAGTTCTGAGAGTAACTGCTTGGCATGTTTGTCATGGTGATAGCCATCCTGGATATCCTGTAACCAAACTGGTCTGACCACCGACAGGGAAGATATCTCAAATATGTCTTGAGTGGTGACCCTTGACAAAGCATCAGCTACTCTGTTTTCAGAGGCTTTCTTATAGATGATTTTATATGATAGTCCCATAAGCTTGGTCAAGGCTTTATGTTGCCAAGGTGTTGTTAATCTCTGATCTTCAAGATGAGTCAAACTCTTTTGGTCTGTGAGAATTACAAATGGAGAGGTTTGTAGATAGTGGCGCCAGTGATCAACTGCCAGAATAATTGCCAGATATTCCTTTTCATAAGTGGACAACCCTTGTGCTTTCACCCCTAGGGCTTTGCTCACATATGCTATAGGATGACCATTTTGGTGAAGGACAGCTCCAATGCCTTTACAGGAAGCATCAGTCTCAATAGTGAATGGTAGGGAAAAATCTGGCATGGCTAAAACTGGAGCACTGATAAGAGCATTCTTGAGAGCTTGAAATGAAGTCTCGGTGATAGAGGTCCAAACAAACAGCTGCCCTTTCTTAAGAAGATTAGTAAGTGGTTTACTGAGAATGCCAAACTGAGGTACAAACTTTCGATAGTAGCCCACCATACCGAGGAAACTTCTCAACTCTTTCACATTTTGAGGTTGTGGCCAACTATTGATGATATCAATTTTGTGGGGATCAGTTGCCACCCCTTGGGCACTAACTACATGACCAAGATAAGTGAGCTGGTGCTTAGCAAAAGTACATTTGGCAAGCTTGACATGGAATTGGTGTTTCTGTAGTATAGTAAGAACCTCTGATAAATGGTGGAGGTGGTCTTCCCAGGTTTTGCTATAGATGAGGATGTCATCGATAAAAATTACCACACATTTCCTCAGCAGTGGTGCCAAAATAATGTTCATCACAGCCTGAAATGTAGCAGGACCTCCAGTGACCCCATAAGGCATAACACAGTACTCATAGTGCCCATGATGAGTTTGGAATGCTGTTTTAAATTCCTCTCCTTTAGCCATTCTGATCTGGTGAAATCCAGAGCATAGATCAAGAGAAGTGAACCATTTAGCTCCATGTAACTCATCCAAAAGATCTTCAATGAGAGGTAAGGGATATTTGTTCTTAGTAGTGAGAGCATTGAGGCGTCTGTAGTCCACACAGAGCCTCCAGTCCCCTGTCTTCTTTCTCACCAGTAATGCAGGCGAAGAGAATGGGCTGGTACTGACTTGGATCCATCCTTTATCAAGCATTTCAGCAATTTGCTTTTCAATCTCAGTTTTCTGAGCAGGATTATATCTATAAGGCCTGAGGCAAAATGGTTGGGCACCTTCTAGCAAAGGAATGCTATGGTCTCCAATTCTTTCTGGTGGAAGATCAGTAGGTGGAGCAAAAACATCTTGAAACTTATGTAGGAGTTCTTGTAATTCCACTGGTAAAGATGATGAATCTGATGTAGCACCAGGAGCAGGTTTGAGCTGTATTACATACAGGATGGAATCAGCTCTGCCAAGGGCCTGTAATTGGTACTGAGAAATAGGTGCTCCCATGTGGACAGAGGGGTTGATGCCTTGGATCTTGATATTTTGTTGATGGTGTTGAAACTGCAACCATTTGTCAGCCCAATGCACTTCCATAGGACAATGTTGCTCCAACCAATCCATGCCCAAAACCACATCATAGCCTCTTAGGGGTATGATTTTAAGAGTAGTATGGAAAGAATGCCCTTGAATAGCCCAGAGTTGATGTGGTAGCTCATGAGTGCAGCTAAGTAACTCTCCATTGGCCACTTGCACTTTGACTGGATGTTGTAACAGTGTACCAGCTGCAGTGGAGGGAAGAAGGTGGTCACTAATGAAGCTGTGAGTGCTGCCAGAATCAATAAGCATAAACACCTCCTTGCCCAGTAAGTGTCCACGTAGTCTGATTGTTTTAGACCCTTCAAGTCCACTGAGTGCCTGAACAGAGATTGCCATCAGATCATCACCAGAGTCAGTATCAGGTTCTGAAATGAAATCTAGTTCCTCTCCATCAGTGACACATTTCCACAACTGCTCTATTGCATTGAGAGAAACAGTTGTTGGACACTTGTGTTGGGGTCCCCATTTTTCACCACATTTGAAACAAAGGCCTTTGGATCTTCTGTAATTCTTCAATGCTGACACCTTGTCCTCAGCAGCGGGCTTAATTTTGTTGAATTCAGAGGGCCTTCTGTCTTCCACCACTTTAGTTTTTCCACTATCATAGGTGACCTTCTTAGAATGGTCACTGGACTCAGACCTTCGGATTGGTTCATCCAGCATCGCTTCTTCCTGCAAAAGAGCCAGAGAGCTAGCAGTATCGAGGTCTTGAGGCCGATGCAGCATAACAACAGCTCTGATTTGTTTCTTTAACCCATCAACAAAACGATTGGTGATAACAATGGATGAAAAAGATGGATCGTGAGCTAACAGGTGGTGTACTACATCACTGAACTCCTCTACATAGTCTGTGACAGTAGTAGACTGTTTGAGGTGAAAAAAATGACGCAACAAATGGTTATGCTCATCCTTATCAAAGCGAGCACAAAGAGCTGAAACAAAGGAATCCCAAGTCCAAGAAGTGGTTCTGTCGGACTGCGTTTGGAACCAGAGAGTTGCAGGGCCTGTGAGTCTCATGGAAGCCAAACGAACCCAAAGAATTGGGTCGGTCTGATAAACATCAAAATAGGTTTCACAACGTTTTACCCACAACCTAGGGTTGGAACCATCAAACTTATGGAATTTGACCTCAGGGATGGGTGTCGGGGGCGGATTGGTGGGGTAAGGCGGGTAGGGATGAGTGTAATAGCGCCGATCACCAGGTCCAAATCCAACAGTATCCATCTTAGCAGATAGAAGTTTGTGGAAGTGTGTCGTACCTGTGACCGGGGCCGTTTCCGGGGCGACGGTGTACACCGCCCCGAAATCAGCACCCCGGTGAGTAGATCCCTTGCCGTGGTCTATCGACCCAGATGCTGCCTGTGGCGGGTGAAGCTCCAGAGGTGCAGAGCTCGGCACCTTAGCACTCGAGGAGGCGAAGTGGTCCTCCCGGATGGCCGCTGTGAGAGGCGGCGCGTTGAGAGCGACCGTGACGGTGCCTTCCTGGTGCGCCGCCGATGGGGAACATGGTTGAGCTTGCGGAAGGAGGGCGCCCAAGACTTGCTCGATGCGTTCGCCGAGATCCAGTACGGCGTGCTCAAGCTCGTGGACTCGACTGTCGACATCCGGCTTCCAGGTGAGGAACTCCGTCCTCAAACTTCTCATCTCCGACATGGAGGCCTTGAGCTCGTTGATTCCCTTGGAATTGTCGCCCAGCATCGCGAGGATTTGGCCAAGTTGCTCCTCAGGCGTCGCCATGGCCATCTGTCTGCGCGTGAGATAGGGGTGGAAGGCCAGTTTCCTTGGAGCGATTTCAACTCTGTCGTCGTTGCCGATCAAGCCAACCTCGGCACGGACCTATGGATTCTCCGGATCGACACTACAAGAGTGGATCCAGGGAAGAGCCTGCCGTCGGGGATGACGGCTCCAGATCGAGGCAACGAAGAAGAGAGAAAAATCGGTGGATCGAAACAGCTCCGATACCAGATGTAACCAGACTAAGTATCACGAAGTAATTTCTGGATAGTATAGATGGAACAAGTCCTCGAGCGCCGGCAATCGCCGACCTCGCCGCCGCCGTAGCCCAACAAGGCACGGTTCAGAGTAATGGCCAAGTTCAAGTTTGTTTCCTCTCTCGAGTTCCTTTACAAAAGGGGCAGAGAGCCACCTCCCTTAGCAGGCCGCGCAGGGCCGATTTGGACTGATTAGCGTACCCAGTGTGGCCCAGCATAACGTGAATTCGCCTTCCTGTTGCGTTCTGGTCTTCTGACTTCCCGCCCAGTCACGGTGGTAGCACCAGTGACAGTGTGTCCCTTCTCGCTAAGGGAGATTATGATGTGTGACTCCTCAGATTAAAAAATGGCAATGTGAACTAGGAGAAGGTTTATGAATTTATGTTTGCTATACTTATTGAATCGGCAATGGAGAAGAACAAAGCTCCTGTTTTTTTTTGTGGTTTTATTAAAGTTTATCTTATTTTAAATTCACTTGACCTAGTACAGGAAACTGTATACTGATATTGGTGATTCCACTACAGATTGTGATGTCATTGTTCAAACTGACACATCTATATCCCGAGTCCATGCGGAGATTGCAATTGAAAAAATGGTTGCCTGGGATCCGCATTCTGGTGCACCTGCCAGTCCATCATTGGTTCGTGTGATCGACCGATCCAAGTATGGCACATTTGTCAACAAAGTACATGGAACGCAGGGCAGTCGTCTGCATAAAGATGAAGATATGATGCTTACTGATGGGGATGCTGTGACTTTTGGAACTGGTAATGCGACCTTTAGGTGAGCTCATGTCAAAATATCCCATACATTTGCCAATCCCTTCACTTATTACACATCTTTTTCTTTTAAGTTCTAAAAACACCTTATCGATACATGACTCTATCTTAGCCCTTTTTTTACTCATGCATCATTGTGTTCCTTTGCTGTGAAAGCTGAATCGATTTTACTTATTTCAGTTTTTATCTTTCTTATTACAGATTGTCATTTGTTCCCATAGTGGCTTATTTTCATGGTGCAAAGTCGGCACGAATTGATCCATCATTACATGCAGTCATGAAATCTATTGGTTAGTGGTAATCAGCACTTCCATTCAGTAGTAGAAGCACTGTTAGTTCATTTGAAAGCATATTAGTTCTTTTTTTCATTTCGTGAATGTTGCTACAGCTGTTGATAAATGATAACGTGCTTTTCTCTTTTGCACACTAATGATGGCCACCAATTTTGTTTTGGAAGGTGCATATGCTACTCGTAAGTGGAGCAATGAATGTACACATGTTCTTGTTGACGAATCATGTTCGTTGACACCTGAGCTCCTCGATGCAGTTATGGCAAAGAAGCAGATCGTGCTGGGAGACTGGTTTAAGGTACTTCCTTTCCCTTATGGCCATACTTCTTATATGCTCCAAAGATCCAATGTTTTAGATCAGTGAATTGTATCTTCCATGTAGACAGGCTTCTGTGAATCAGCTTGCTGCACAATACTAGGTTAAAAATCATGGTCATATAGAATATAGATGACCCAGGGCGTCATGGTTGACTCTTGAATCTGAATTAGCATTCAACTCCAGGTTAAGTTGTGGTGTATAAACCATTCTTATAGCCATGTCTCCAGCTGAGTTCTGTATTTTTTTTATCTGTTTCAGGCAATGGCTGAAAAGAACATGCACACAGAGATCCCTTCTTGCACACAGTAAGTTGTGGACACCCTTCGATGCTTGATAATATAGTTTGTGTGGATCCTTGTTCATGTTGTGCTTGCTTTATGATCATAGACAGTGAAGTGTTTTTGTTGGAACTTGATCCAGATACATTCCAAACTTGACTCTTGATGGGATGGTGATCAAGATGGTGGATATCAACATCATTCAGAATTGCCTAGCAGGCTATACTTTTATCGTGGGGTCATCAGATAAAGTGGTGTACTATTCTTTTTCTATAGAAAGAAAGAAGTTTTAGACACTTTATTGTTGACTAATTCTATTCATGTGCAGTATCAATTTGGTGACAAACTCCCTGGATTACTGGAATCAGCTGGAGCAAAATACCTCCACATTGACGACTTTTGTGCAAACAGCCAGGTAAGTGCTGATGATAAAACTATTTTATAGTTGTTATCTTCAAAAAAATATGGGATGTGTAATTTGTTTTCTCCAATTGAGCATGTACCACAAATTTCAAGTTTTCCCAGAATTTTGCACAAGTTTTTCTAGTTGATTGCTGGCTTTTAATACTGATTTTCTACCTTATTGTTGATAGGACTCAGCAGGTGGTGATACTGATCAACAAATTCTTGTAGTTCCAGCAAGATATCCTCTGGAATTCAGCAAGATACGTGGGTTATTTACTTTGTCAAAGATCAGTGATGTTAAGCTATTTGCTGCTACATTATCTGGCCGCTTGGAAGCAACTTCTATTGAACCACCTGCTTGTAAGTATCAAAAGAACAAATTTGTTCACTGGCTCGCTGCTAATCTCTATTCTCCTTTTATTTTATCTTCACATTAGCAATAGCACCTGCACCTTTGATGCCTTCCTCTGCTTAACATGAACCTAAATTCATATGTTCTTTTTATTCTAATTCTGTCAGTCATCGTTACATCCTCGAATTCCACGGATGACACTATTGTGGCGGATTCGGATGTTGAAATGGAGGCAGCAACTTCTAATCCTATTGGTGCTGCTAACAAGTCTCAACATCACATTGAGAATATCTCTGATGACGAAAAGGAAATCACAAATATAACCAATGAAGTTGCTGTAGGTATCAGTGGAACAAAGGGTAATGTTATTCACCCAAAATACCCAGAGAAAGTTGAAGATTTGAAACCTATGGAGGATGTTAAGGTCATAGAGAAAACAGCAACGTATAGGTCCACAGCTAGAGATGAGGATGCTCGCACTTTAAAAAAGGCTCCAAAGGATGAGAATTTGGACACCAGCAGGGATGGGGCTTTTGATGTCATATTTAGTCAGAATCTGGTTGTCAGAAACCTCCCTCAGTCAGCTCCTGCTACACGGACAGAAGTTGGAGGTATCAACTTCAAACGCTTCAGGAAGGTATGATATATATAGCAATTGTGTGTATAAATCCTTTTTGGCACAAGAAACTGAATGTGAGCTTGTTTACTTATGGGCCTCTGACCTTTTTGCTTTAGAGGGAAACAGTGTCTGGAAACAGCTTCAAGGATCTTGTTCCATTTGACCGGGAACCATACAGGCAAGAGCTCAAAAGGCTTCCAGTGAATTTTGAAAGGTTATTGATAGTTAGACGTGAAACTTCAATGAGTTTGTTTTCTTTCTGCAGAGAATCGGACTACAACGAACGTGGCACATTGACCGATTTCATGCGGGAGGAGAAGCAGCGGAAACAAATGGAAGCCATTGCAGAGGACCTCTTCAACAATGCAAAGGTGCCTGCCTATGCCAAATCCATACTTCCTGAACTTGTCATTTCATGTGCAATTGTGCATGATTTAACCTTGTGCTAACAATGGAATTTCAGTCGAAGAAAAAAGCAGCTGCTGGAAGTTCGATTCACACCCTACTTACCGGCTGCAGATGAGAGCCTGCAGGAGATCACCTTTATATGCGCTCTGCCTGACTTTTCCTCGAAGGACTAGAGAATTGCATGCTCATCTGTTAATCAGTCAAACCAGAGCAACAGTTATCTTCATGGCACCTTCCATAGTCTCCACTCACTGAAGGTTTTCTGGAGGCAAGAGAAGCCTGCGTCAGGGTTTCTTTTTCCATTTTCAGCCACGGCGAGAGAAGCCGGCTTAGATTTAGGTAGACGTATATGGATTGTACTCGAGGTTATTGTTAGATATGAATTCTCCTGAGCGGAAATATTAGCTATGATTTTGGCATTACACGTTGGACAAATTTAGCATAGTGTAGAATTTGACCAGACATGAGAACTTTCTTGGGTTAAATGTTGCGTGGCTAGAGTTTGTTGTTGCAGTTGCGAAGAAACAGAGGGTGCGGCTAGACCGTCTACTGCTTTGGTGCATCTGACAACAAAACCGCTGAAAGTTGTACTCATATATAGGGTCACCATCCAAAATCATCTGAAACGGTCGTGTAAATTTCACAAGAAATGCAACTATCTGCGTCCACAATGAAATAATGCTTTCCACCCATAAGCCAAACAAGCTCATGAAAGTTCCATGGGCAGCAATAGAAACAAAATCAACCATTTGAGGCACAGTAACGATGACCATACAATGACTGCTGTGCTACAGAAGAAGTAAAAAAAAATACAATATACGCCCCGTGATTCAAACTTCAAATAAAAATTAGCATGCTCGAGACTAACGTCCAAATTACTCTTTACTCTATAATGTTTGATGCGGCATGTTCAACAAATTATCCATGACCCTGCCACCATAACAATCATGTGTTCCCTTGATGCAACAATCTAAACGATACATTCATCTAACAAGGGAATCACACAAGGTGTGCATCCAGCTCTCATGAACTTGGGCCAGGTGATGCTTGCCTCAGCTTGGCTTGTAGTAGCAAACCCATATCATCTGCTATGGCTTTCTTTTTTGTAGCCACCTGCACGAAGCACAGAATGTTTATCTTCTTAGACAGATCATTCTACTGCATTCAGGATTTAATTGCATTGCAAATAGAAAATATCCAACTTCTCAATATCACCTACAAGCAATGCTTCATAAAATCAAAATATATCACGCACATCACACTGAGCTATGTGGTATTCTGTCTCAAGAGCAGGGGATAAGTTAAGTAAATGTAAATCTAATAGAGTAGCTACTGATCAATCAAGATAAGAATTTATGTTGCTACTGTTTTAGAAAAACAATCCAGTTTCAGTTTCCTTTGTTTATTTCCTTGGTCAAAAGTTCTCTTAGTAAGAGTGTAAGACACAGAGACCTCTGCCAGAAACTGTTCTTAACAAAAATGCACAAGATGGAATTACCTAGTGTGGCTCTGGGAAGAGTAATAGCATGCAGAAAAGCCTTCAACATCTTATGGTAGCGAGTTCAGCTTTATATGCAATTTCAAACCGTGGTTGAATACAATTCATAATCTATAATAGAGTGAGCATCTACATGTAACATGATACTCCATCCGTTGCAAATTATAAGTCGCTTTGACTTTTTGGTACATCCATTTTGCTATGCATCAGTCAAAGCGACTTATAATTTGGGACGGAGGGAGTAAGAAACATAATAGCTTTTGTAACACATAAAAATGATTCAAAAGCATTGCCAAATTTCTCATGGTGAGTACCATATGGACACATTGGAGGGATGACAATATGAAGGCCCGTGTTAGGAACAGAAATTCCAACTGGCCATCAAAGTTGGTGAAAGAATTTGTTCTTAGAAAACCCAGCATACTAACGGTATGTCAAGAAAAGTCAAATAAAAAAATCTGAGAATATAGAATGTTGGCAAAGTAGTTAGAAAATTTATAAGTACAAGATTTACTTTGAATTTCAGTGCTATTCATATTCAAATAACTATACGATGTCCATATAACTAGTGCCGTTGTCAGTAAAGAGTAACCCATGTAGTAATAAATAGATAAAGAAGCACTTGTTCCTCCCAATGGGAAGAAATAGAAATGTATACAAGAGCAGAGCAGTCTGGAAGAACGTACCTCAAGCAGTTCATCAAAATTTGACTTCAATAAATTAATTTTCCTTTCACAGTATTCTTTCCCCTGAGCCATGGTTTTCTGCGCAGCAAACAAAAGTAACAATTGAATACTGAATAGACATACTGTTTGATTAAGATAGTGCATCACTTCATTATATTGAATAGGTTCAAAATAAAAATGACATTACACTCAGTCCAAACCATGAAAGGATACTTTTTATATTTATGCTCAAGTTGATTAATGATTTCTCCCTCCGGTGAGGCAATAACTGAGAGCGTCTCCAAGGGGTTGGAAAAAAGGCTCCCAATCACCGGTTTTGGCATGCGCACAGAGGTGAAGACACCGATCTCCAACAACTCCCGTTCCATGCTTGCTTTCTTTTTCCATGCTCACAAAATCCCTCTCCAACTCCTCACCTATGTGTGCCCTCGGCGCTCCCAATCTGCGAACTGGCACCATGGAGCAGAAGAAATTTCAGCGCTCACGCACTTTTGCTTCACCTGCCTCCTCCCCTGGCAAATCTGACACGCCCCAGGCACCCCTCGCCAGTCCTGTCTGGCTGCGCCCAGCTGTGGTGTGACAATTAGGGTGGGCTGGATGCCATTTTTCTAAACCCCACGCGTGTTTTTCGACTTTTCGCCTGCTTTTGTATATTTATTGTTGAGGAACCAATTATTGGCAACTATTGGAGAAATGCAAAAACTTTGCTACCTACTCTTTTTAGTGAGTTGGAATGATCAAGGATTTGGCAACTATTCTTTTAGCTCTTGGAGATGCTCTGAGTGAAGACATGACTGGATGCCTGTGCAAGGCTAGTAACCATAGCTTCTTCTCCATCAGAAAGGCTGACGAAAACTGTAACTTTCAATATTCAGTTTCAACTTGATAATGTGATGTCTGTTATTCAATCATCGAGTATACCAGAATACCAACAGTTCTTTTGGTACAATCAAGGAAGCTTTAGTGGTTGAAATCCACATGACAATCTAGATAAGTTTTCTAGCTGAACTAATATACCAGTCATGTATAAAACAACTACAACAAGCCAGGTCACCTCGATGAAGTAACCGGTGCCGACGTCGACGAGGACCTTCTCGGCGTCGTCCAGCGAGCCGGGCACGTAGAGGGACGCCGTGAGCGGCACGAGCATCTTCTGCCCTGCACACCCACCACCGACGCAAAGGGTTAGCCATCAATCAATCGGCCGCGGAAAGTAAGAGGAAACGAAACGAGCGACGCGGGCAAGCAAGGGGATCGGAGGAGCGGGTACGAAGATACGTGCCGTGGGGGCGGAGGGATAGGTCCTGGAGCGCGGCGGAGGCGTTCTCGAGTCGGGTGGCGCCGGTGCGGATCTTGTTGATGCTGTCCTGGAGGAGGTTGAACTCCAGATCCGTCTGGTCTTTGAGCCCCTTGAGCTGCTCCACGCTCAGCTTGTCCAGCTCGATCCGTCCAGCGCTCGCCATGGCTATCGCCTTTGCTAGCTAGGCTTGTGACGGCGGCGGCAGGGCAGGAGGGGCGGCGGGTGTAAACGCGGGGAGCAACGAGGGGACGCTGGCGACGGGCAGTATAGGCTTCTGCAGTAGGAAACGCAACAAAACAAATAATTAAAGTGATATCAAAACAAAAACAACATCAGCCCCTATAGCTCAGTGGTAGAGCGTCAGTCTTGTAAACTGAAGGTCTGTAGTTCGATCCTGCATGGGGGCACATTTTTCTATTTAATTTTTTTTTCTAGCCTAGCCATTTAATTACTTTTAATTAAAATAATATCCTTATATATTTTGTACTTTCCAGTTTTCAAATTCCAAATCACAACTTCCTAGCCATTTAATTATTTTTAATATCTCCTTTTTCTCGCCCGCCACATGTCGGATTATTTTTTATTTTTATTTTATACGGATTTTATTTTTTAAGACAAAAAATAATTGTATTAGATTATAGCTAGACACATATCATATTACAAATACTCTGCAAAAACATGTATCTAGAAACTAATTTCATTTATATTGTATTCACACTGTGAATGACTTCAACTCTCAAATTCAAACATATTTGACGCTTCGTATGAATTATTGTATAGTCAAATACTCCCTCCATCCCAAATTATAAGACATCCCAAGAATCTTGGAGAGTCAAAGTTTTTCAACTTTGACCAAATTTATATAATAAGATAATAATATTTATGATATCAACTAAGTGCAATTAGATTCTCCATTAGTTATATTTTCATAATATGTATATTTGATGGTATAAATTTTTATATTTTTCTTTATAATTTTGGTCAAAGTTGAAAAACTTTGACTCTCCAAGATTCCTGGAACGTCTTATAATTTGGAATGGAGGGAGTACTCGGCAACTATTATTTTAGACCTTCTTCGGCAACTCTTATTTTAGACCTTCTTATGCCATAGGAACTACAAATCGTCATTCACTGTACTACGACTGGACAAACTTGGCGGCCACGACAATCTGCACCGTGACAGCAATAGCCTAGGATAGCACAACAACGTGGGCTCGGAGCCGACTAGTATAGGGCGGGAGGAGAAGAAGTCAATGGTGGTGCCATAGGACCACATTCTTGTATGAGTCAACGAGGAGTGTGAGCCCGTGGAGTTGCACACTGAGTTGCTAGGTAGGGCGTGAGGCACCCTTCGCCACGGTTCATGGGAGCGGAAGAGGATTTAAAGTCTCAAATCGTTACAGAGCGCGCGTGCGCTGCGTCACCTAGCAGCGTACGGACGCGTGGCACAAAGTAGCACCGAGCGACAAGCATAAAGCGTTACGATACAGGGACCAAATGATAAATATGAGGAGAGAGAACACGCACATGTCAGATTTGCGGGAACTAACGGAAGCTATGTGTCAGATCTGCTTTTTTAACATTTACAAATAGTTTATAAACTTTAAAATACGATAACTTTCTCGTGGAACATCTATTTTTTATTTCGTTTGCACCATAATATTTATTATGACGAGATCTATAAAAGTAGATCCATGTTGGATATGTTTTGAAATAATTTACGTGATTATAAAGTTTTGTCTTTAGGTCTACAAAGTTTTAAATATGGTACTTAAAAGTTTTCAAAACTTAATATAAAATTTTAAATTACAAGATTTTGCTTTAGGAGTATAAAGTTCATAACATGTCAGTACTGAGTTTTAAAAAACTAATATAAAGTTTCTAAATTTAGGTGTAGAGTTTTAAAATCAGAAAGTTTTAAATTTAACAATACAAAGTTTATATTATTTTAAATCTGTTGATAAAAGTTTCTACATTTAAAATGTAAAGTTAAAAATTATAAAGTTTAAACCTTTAAATACAAAGTTTAAAATATGTTAGTATATAGTTTTGTATTTTAAAAATAAAGTTTTTAAATTTTGAATTCAAAATTTTAAATTTGCTAATACAAAGTTTGTAATTACAAAGTTTTAAAGCTAGAAATATAAAGTTTTAAATGTGACAGTATAAAGTTTCCCAATTTTAAAATATATTTAAAATTAAAACCTTTAATTTTTCAAATACAAAGTTTTGATTGTGGTAGTATAAAGTTTTTGAATTTAAATTATAAAAATTAAAAATTACAAAGTTTTAAATCTTAAAATACAAAGTTTCAAAGTGCTAATATAAACTTCCTAAATTATAAAAATAAAGTTTGTATAGAGTTTTCAAAAACACAATAACAAGTTCTTTAAATATGTATATATGTTATTGAAAGGACCTTGATGTCGCCTAGAGGGGGGGGGTGAATAGGCCTGTTTAAAATCACAGCTCAAAACTTTGTTAGAGATGCCCGGCACTACCGCCCTAAGCCCGGAACTGCCGCACCCCGGCACTGCCGGCCTCAGCCCGGTACTGTCGCGCCAACAAACTGCCCGAGCCTGCAATTCAAAAACTAGCCACAGGAAACCAATTCTATATAAATAGAAGTGTTGCTCTTGGTTTCCTGAACCTGCAGAACCAACTCAACCAAGCCAAATATGTTGTATGAAATAGATCGGGGCCAAATCCTAGAATCAATCACAAGCTCACAAGTATGATGAATGAACACAAGTAAATACAAGAGACAAGTGATTTATCCCGTGGTTCAGCTCGCCACCAAGGCTTGCCTACCTCCACGTTGTTGAGGATGACCACTTAGGTCAAGAGCTTTGCAACTCTTCCTCGGTCTCAAGTCAAGGAACCAAATCCTTGAAGTGAGGGGTAATTCTACTAGCTCCACAAGAGGATTACAAACTTCCCGCTGCTCACCACAAGCACGGGAGCTCGCCGGGCGACGCCTAGCCGTCTAGGAGGCTTCACCTCCAAGAGTAAAAGATGCACAACGAAGATCGACGAAGCCCGACAAGTGCTCAAGGTTTGGAAGGCTCTAATATGCTCTCTAGCTCTTAATCACACAGCCCCAACACTTAATCATGCACTAAGCATGTCACTCTCACAAGAGAGGGTTGGGGAGAGCTCTCAAATGGCTTTGGATGTGTTAGAAGTGTCTTGGGCACCAGCAGCCGGTTCTGAAGGCGTGGGGTGGGTATATATACCCCCCCACACCCAAAACTAGCCGTTGGAGGTCAGAAACTAGCCGTTACTGGCTGTACAGGCCCGGCACTGCCGCACTTAGCCCGGCACTGCCGGGGAGCGGCACTGCCGCTCGACAGAGCGGCACTGCCGCAGCTCCCTGAGACAGCACAGGTGACCTCACGAAAAACGCCATAACTTTTTACTCCGAACTCCGATTTCAGTGATCTTGGACTTTCCGGAAAGCTTGTTTCGAGGGCTATCCAACCCTACAGAGAACAAGCCCAAGATCAACAAGTGCAGGTGCAGTGCTAAGTGTTTTCTCTCATGTTAGCACTCGGGTTCGGTTAGTTTGAGCACTTGAGACTTGTCTATGATTCGTATTGCATCCCCCTTGATAGTACGGCATAACTATACTCAAGACAAAGAAAATATAACCATTTTAACCACTTGAGTCTTCAATGTCTTCATATGCCATTTCTTCTTGATATCACTTCGAAAGGGGTTGCAATCATCTTTGTCTCCTTTCTTTGAGCAAGCACACCTTGAGCATGTGACTTGAACCATTTCCACACATATGAGTTCAATCCATGGCTTCAAGTCACTTCCACTAATGATTTGATCCTCAACATAATATGAATCCTCATAGCTTGATTAGTACCTCGACTCAATGCAAGTACTCTCTTCTTCACCCTAGCCATAGTACTTCGGTCTCTTGACCTTCACCGTCGCTTAGTACCTCGAAGCCCTTTCCTTGCTATCTTCACCTTATCAAGCCACACTCAAGTCACATCATATTGAGCATCCATTGAAAATCATTTCTTCAATATTGTGATCCTTGCTTGAACATCTTGTAGATATGCATGTTGAGATCAATCAAGCTTTAGTTTGACTCACATAGAGACATATATGGATCATCATTAATATGGTCAAGCCAATTCACGATTCCTAATATCCTCTCCTTTTGGCTTGACACTCAACACTCACTTCAATCTCCATCTTCATACTTCTAGCTTGATCAAATCAATGCAAAGTGATTCTCCAAACATTTATCCATACAAGCAAACCAAAGTAGAGAATGACTTATATCCAATATGAGTTGTGTCCTTTGTCATTTCAACTTTGCTTGCCATTTACTCACTTATGCATTCTTGATTCATTCTTCAACCTTGATCAAAGCTAGTTCACTATCAAACTCTTCTTGCTCACGAAAAGCAACCCATTGTTGAGACCATTCCAAAATCATCAATCCATGTCTCACTTGTCATTTGCCAAATATGCTTGCTTTCTCATGATGCCATGATATCCCACAACATAGAGGCCATATCATCAACTCTATTTGCATTGTTGTCTTTTGCTTGAACAAGATTGTTTCCATGATCTTCCAATACAACAATACACAATTTTGGCCTTCATTTCAACACTATGTGGAATATCATCAAGTTTGCTTTTCTTGTTGAACCTTTGATACACTTAGCAAACTTGTTAGACCTTTAATTATGTTGTCACTCAATTCACCAAAACCCACTAAGGGCTAGATGCACTTACAATCTCCCCCTTTTTGGTGATTGATGACAACACAATTAAAGCTCACAAGAGATTGATAAACATTAAGATTTTGAATCCTATGATATAGTGAGCTCCCCCTAAATGTGTGCATTGAAAGGAATTTCAAATTTTGGCCTCAAATGCCAAATGCACATATTTAAGAGAAAGTGTGGAAACTCTCCTATATCTTAGCATCTGTGGGGTGCAAGGTGTCAAACATGATAAACGTGATGCTCATGACAGTTCATGCACTCAGAGATTGCTGGCCAGCAGAGAGCGGCACTGCCGCACTAGAGAGCGGCACTGCCGCACTTGCCTGACCAACACTAGAGAAACAAGCACAAGCACTCAAGGCATGAATGTCACACAATAGCATAAATGATTCTTGTCAAGAGCATCAAATTATCCTTGCACACACCACATAATAAATCTTATATGCCTCTCCTTTACCCCTTTCCATCCTCATATCAATCTCTCTTCCCTTACAATGTCCCCCAAAATTTCTCCCCCTTTGGCATTAATCTCCAAAAAGGATCTCTCCACCAAAAGGAAGAAATGATGGTAGACAAGTGAGGGATAGAGGTAGGTAAAAGTTTAGCATATATGATTTCTCTTCTATGTTTTTCTACCAAACAAAGTATGCAACACTTTAAGTCAAGATTCTCAAGAGGTTAGCATATTTAGCTCATACCTCACATAGGTGACATAACATGAGACAAACTCACATAATCACCACAAGAGGTATCAACCAAATATCTAACTCATTCTCTAATCGTCACCATAAGAACAAACTCATGGTGTGACTCAAAATATTGCATACACATGCACACTCTAGCATGTAAGGGCCTAGATGCACAAAGGTAATACAAATGTTCATAGAGTGATATACCTTTGTTCTAAGCCTCATAATCTCCACCATGATGATGATTTTGAATTTAGTGCTTTGATGGGCCTAGCACTTCATTAAGTAAAAGATCTCATTTGTGCCCATCTCTCCTTTTCATCATCTTCAAGGAGACATTTCAAACTTGTGCTTCATCTTAGTTGAAAGTCCATTGCTAGCTCTTGTTGTCATTTTGAGATACCAATTGAAGACATATTTCTTGATATATCAAGTGAAAGATTATCCACCAATATCAATTGAAATATGATCTTCATAGTTTGACACCAATGGAAGGAATCTTCACAAGTTGATGCCAATAGGAATGGATGCTTGTATCTCATAATATCACCTAGATGTCGACCTAGGGAATGCTCACGGAGACAAGAGATAGCATTAAATTGCACAAGCGATAGTTTTACAACTAGTGACCATTTGAATGTGGAAAGCATGTGGATCACTAATTGTAAAACCTCATAACATAAACTAAATCCCCCTTATTTGATAGTGCATACATATGTATGTGGAAAGCAAAACATATGCACTTTTGGTCAATTAAGTCTAAATAAGGAAATTTAAGCTATATTATGGAGAGTAGCTACATAAGAGTTAAAATTGCAATCCAAATAAATATGAGAGATAACATTACTATTTTGGATTGATTTGGCTATGTAGCATACCCATGAGAAACTCATTCTCACCAAGAGACTACACAAGTTCACTAGAAGAAAATGTTAGTCTCAAAAGACACAAGACATAGAATAGACTCCCCCTTAATATGTGCATCAAGTACTCGAATTACTTGTGAAATGCACTTGAATCAGTTTAAGAGTCTAGAGGAGTTCATCCTATACCTTGGTCAAGGCACACCAAATTTGCAACAACTGAAATTATGCCAAGAACACATACCACCACCAAGATAGATAGATCACCACACAAATTTTGATTGACATGATCATCCTATAAGTATGACTTCAATGATTTGGATGGCCATAGATCTCTTTGATGAAATGTGGTGAACTAGAGCTTTGGTGATCATCCAAGATCCATATTAAGTTCCTAGTTCTTTCTTTACCTAAAGCAACTCACATAGAGAGCAAATGGTAAAATTCATGAAATTTGCAAATTGTGAACTAGGAGTTACCACTCTTTATTGACAAAGTCTTGGTTGATCAATAGGATGGATCATGTGCACTTGATGAGCTCAAGAGAGGAGAATTTGACAATGAGAGTCCACCCTTCAATTATTTTCTCCAACTCATTAGAATCATGTTCCACTAAGGATTGGGTCATTCGACAACAAAACTAGGAGCATTCAGTTTATAAAGACTGAGACCTCCAAGAATAATCTTTGGAGCACCCAAAGATTCCATTGGAACTATCCATCCTCCTTTGAAGTTCTTCTTTCTCCAATGTTTGAGATTACACAATATGAGCTTGAGAGAAGGCATTTTGTCTCATGAGATAGAAAGTAAACTCCCCCTCAATTTGTGCATACAAGAGTACACAAAGCACACTTATGCACATCAACAATATGAGGTCAAAGGAGAAGTCTACACTATGTTTCAACTCATTTCAAACTCCTTCAAGCTGCTTGCAATCCAACTTTTCAGATTCTGTCTTCCTTGGAGAAAAATTCATATCTCTCAGACCATTAAGCCAATATGCATGAAATTTGGTACAGAGCTGCATCTATGAGTCCTTTAACTTCTGTAAAAATTTCAGCTCATTTGGACTCCATTTAGTCAGTCAAATCTATTTTCTACCAAAACTGCTCAAGTCTGAAACAGCAGTGCTGAGGCTGACAAAATTCAACTGAAACTGATTTTCTTCTAAACCAAACTGCATCCCAACTGTACAACAACAAGTACTAGATATATATAGCATGCTCACAAAGTTTCAGGTCAATTCATCAGTGTTTGAACCTCCAAATCCATGCTTGAAAGCAGCTACCTCAAAATTTCAGATTTCTGGACAGATTTGATAATTTTTACAATTCTTCTCTTCTTGTCCAATGATGAGGTGGTTTTGGCTTAGAATACTCACAAGATGTCATTACCATTCAGTCCTCTTGTCAATGATTGAAGTCCTGTGAATTCTTCTAATATAGCATATCCAACTCAACCTCAACATCATGCTCTAGGTCCACAAAATGGACGGTTGTCAGCTGCTGTGTGTGGAGGTGGCGCAGCAGTGCTGCTCATGGTGCAGCAGTGCTGCTCATGGCCCGGCAGTGCTGCTCGTGGCCCGGCAGTGCTGCCCGTGGCCCGGCAGTGCTGCTCGTGGCCCGGCAGTGCTGCCCGTGGCCCGGCAGTGCTGCCCGCTGAGCGGCACTGCTGCTCGCACATCAGCAGTAGGTTGTAGATTATCTTCAACATGAGGAGCCTCCACATCTTGAGAGTGAGTCAACACACTTCGACTTCTACCAACCTCATCTTGCTTTAGGTGAAGAGTAACCTTTAGGCTTGTGATGCATCCAAATGAATAAGCACAACCTCTTCTTATTGATTTCCTATGAATAAGCTCAACACAAGAGGTATTAGTAGCACAAGCACTAGTTTCTCATTTAGTAACCCTTTATGTGTGGAAGGCAAATGGGCTACCAAAATAGAGAAACCTCATAACATGGACTAAATCTCCCTTAATGCCACATGCACACTCTTTTGAGTAATGAAAGTGTGAATGTGCATGGTTGGTCATTTAAGTCCAGGGGGCAGATTTAAGCCATATTATGGTGAGTGGCTAATCATAGACGAATCAACCCAAAATTAACTAGAGAGAACACATCACATAGTTTTGGATTGATGACATTGATATGATAGCACACTCCATTTGAGAAACACATTCTCATTTAGTGAGACTACATAAATCACTTAGAGAAATGGTTAGTCTCACAACTCTAGTCATAGAGTAAATTCCCCCTTTTATAAGTGCTCTAAGTATTTGAATTTCTCACATAGCACTCTATTCATTTAAGAACATGGCATTTTACTCTATGTCTAGGTCATGGCAACAATAGAATAATCAAATTTAACTTATGCCAAGAAATACTCACAACCATTTGAGCATGTAGATGGCCATAAGATGAGAATGAGAATTTGCCAATCTACCATATGACAAGATTTCATTAAGTAGAGAGTTCTTGAGATTTGAGTGATAAGTGCTTCTACTTGAGCTTTCTTGAAATTCTTGGTTTGAGGTCCACAAAGAACACCAAGTCATGCATGTTGCTTGTTGTGAAATTCCAATCATACTTTTCTTCCATGACCAACAACCAATACATATCCTCAAGTGGTTTCTTTCCCTGAGTGACTACACAAGACACAAAGAGATAAGATTTGAAATAAATTGCACTTGAGATTTAGATGTTACCACCCTTCTTGAAACATAATGGATGAGGTGGCTTCTTCATCTTCACTTTGCTTATCATCATGTTGTAGACTTCATCCATTGCTTGGACTTATCTCAGCCACTACTGTCTGCATAGGCGCGGCACTGCCGCTCTGAGGCGCGGCACTGCCGCTCTGAGGCATGGTACTACCATATCAGAGATGTCAGCGGAATTTGGTGCAATAGTAGCTTGAGGATCTCCTATCTTTGTACCCAGAACTTCTTGTGGTCTTATATCACCAATGGGCATTTTCTTGATTGTCTCACAAAGTGGTTCCTCATTACCTACAACATGAATAAGATCTTGCTCTACTAGAGAGCCATTAAAAGCATCATACGAAAGATGATTCATTTGAACTCAAAAGTACTCTAGCCACACCTAATAATTCACAAACATACATATTTGTGAACTATTAGAGACTACACAAGTCAAGTGGCTAGCTAGCAAGGGTTAGGTACTTGTTACCGAGATGAGTATGAAGTTAGAGATATATCCATCAACTCATCCTTGGGTCAATCTTGATAGAATAGTCAATATGAATAAGATTGATAGCTTGAGATGATATTTTCAATAAGACTTGCTCAAGCACCCCAAGGCTTCATATCACCTTCAAGTACCTACAACACTTACTAAGCACAATTTGGTACCCATACCAAGATGGGTCCATCAAGGTTAGTCACAAGAGACTTAGGCACCCAAATGGCCTTTGTGCTAGTATGTGGTGAACCAATCACCTTTCTAGCACAAGTGTCATTTTTGGGTCTCCTAAGCAAGTTTAAATCAATTGATGAGTTGAGCTTAGGAGGGTTACCCATGTGACAATCCATACTTAAATGTCCCTTTTCTCGGCAAATGTAGCAAATGCGATGTTTGTTCTTGTAAGACATCTTCTTATCTTGCTTCTTGTTTGCTTCCTTACCGGTGAGCCTCTTACTTGATGATGTCAAGCCTTTGTCCTTCATGTAGGGGCATGATGCAATTTCATGACCCTTCTCATTGCACTCATAACACTTCCTCTTACTTATTCTCATTTTCTTGTTTGGAAGTGTGGCTTGGTCATCAACCTTGTTGGAACACATCGAGGCATTGTGTCTCATGTTGGAGCACTTGCCATGAGCCATCTTTTTCTTCTCTTGAATGTTGCTCATGACCTTCGCTTCTTTCTTCAAGGAGCAATCCCTTACATGGTGACCCTCTTTCTTGCACTTGAAGCAAGTGATGAGAGTCTTCTTTGCTTTCTGGGGCTCTTGCTTTGATTTGGAGACCTTCTTCATGAGCTTGACCTGACCAGGGGCATAAGTGGTAGCCTTCCCTTTTCTGTGGGGAGCGGCACTACCGCCCTTCATAGCGGCACTGCCGCCCTTGGGTGGCTGTGCTGCTCGGGGCTGCTGTTGTGCCACCATCTGTGCAGGCTGATCTGTACCAACTTTGCCCTTGATCATGGACTGAGCACACTCAGAGCTATTTTCCACCTTCTTGCCACTGTTTTGAGTCTTGCCATCCATGCACTCTTTTGCTATGATCTCATTCAGCCTAGCAATCTCTTTTCTCATAGCCTCCATATTAGCAAGGTTAGTGGCATAAATATTCAAATCAAGATTAAGGCATTTTCCACAACCTTGACTAGTGGAGGGAGTAGAGACATCACTTGCCTTGGAAGGATGTGAGTTGCTTTCCCAAAGAAGGCTATATTGCTCCTCAAGTTCTTTGTGCTTGCCATTCAAGCTACAATACTTTTCCTTGAGTGTAATATGATCCTTCTTTAGGAGAGCATGGACATCTTGCTCTTTGGCCAAAGCCTTGTGCAAGATGTCCACCTCACTTCTCTCCAATGCAATAGCTTCCTTGCTAGCAATGTATAGATCCTCTTGTTTAATTAGAGTCTTTTCTCTAGATTCTAGCTCAGCTTGTGTTGCCTCTAAGTCCTCCATTAGCTTTGAAATAAATAACTTGGTCTTTCTATCCAAATTTTTAGTTATGTTATTTATTTCTTCATCACTAGAATCATCATCACTAGAAGTATCACTAAGATCACTACTAGAGATGTCACTGGGAGGTGGAGAAGGTTTGGCTTTTGATTTTACCTTCTTACCCTTTGCCATAAGACATACATGAGAAGTGGCATGAATAGTTGAGCACATTGGTGAAGTGGATTCATCACTTGGCCTCCACCGATCACAAGCTTCTTCTTCCTTCAAAATGTTAGTCTCACAAGAACTATAGGAAGTAGAAGTACCACATGTATAATCCTTGTTCTCACCAACCATTTCATTACCTTTCACATATGTTGGTAAGGGAGTGGGTGTGCCATGATCAGCTATGCCTTTTGGGAGAATCACTTGAGGCTCTTCATTTGTTGGCGAAGTTGAGCACTCCTCAAGTGGTTCCTCCAATGAGAGCAACTTCTCATCACATTTGGACTTGTCATATCTTTCTTTGAGTGTGGTCCAAATGACATGAGCATCCTCAAGAGGTTCACCATCTCCAAATATGACGGCATCAAAAACATCTTCACTCAAAGCACTAAATAAGACATTAGAGGCTTGAGCATTGTGTTGTAAGCATTTCACTTCCTCTTTAGATAGATAGGTCAAATCATCACTAGAAGGTGAAATGCTCACATCAACAATCCGCTCGATATGAGGACCCATGGTCCTAAAAACAGTAAGCACACTAGCGGACCAAGACGCATAATTTGAGCCATCGAAAAGTAAAAGTTCTAGAGATACTTCCTCACTTGTCGACATCGTCTCTCAAGGCGGTTAAGCCCGTAATTGAGAGCCCAGGCTCCGATACCAATTGAAAGGACCTTGATGTCGCCTAGAGGGGGGGGTGAATAGGCCTGTTTAAAATCACAGCTCAAAACTTTGTTAGAGATGCCCGGCACTACCGCCCTAAGCCCGGAACTGCCGCACCCCGGCACTGCCGGCCTCAGCCCGGTACTGCCGCGCCAACAAACTGCCCGAGCCTGCAATTCAAAAACTAGCCACAGGAAACCAATTCTATATAAATAGAAGTGTTGCTCTTGGTTTCCTGAACCTGCAGAACCAACTCAACCAAGCCAAATATGTTGTATGAAATAGATCGGGGCCAAATCCTAGAATCAATCACAAGCTCACAAGTATGATGAATGAACACAAGTAAATACAAGAGACAAGTGATTTATCCCGTGGTTCAGCTCGCCACCAAGGCTTGCCTACCTCCACGTTGTTGAGGATGACCACTTAGGTCAAGAGCTTTGCAACTCTTCCTCGGTCTCAAGTCAAGGAACCAAATCCTTGAAGTGAGGGGTAATTCTACTAGCTCCACAAGAGGATTACAAACTTCCCGCTGCTCACCACAAGCACGGGAGCTCGCCGGGCGACGCCTAGCCGTCTAGGAGGCTTCACCTCCAAGAGTAAAAGATGCACAACGAAGATCGACGAAGCCCGACAAGTGCTCAAGGTTTGGAAGGCTCTAATATGCTCTCTAGCTCTTAATCACACAGCCCCAACACTTAATCATGCACTAAGCATGTCACTCTCACAAGAGAGGGTTGGGGAGAGCTCTCAAATGGCTTTGGATGTGTTAGAAGTGTCTTGGGCACCAGCAGCCGGTTCTGAAGGCGTGGGGTGGGTATATATACCCCCCCACACCCAAAACTAGCCGTTGGAGGTCAGAAACTAGCCGTTACTGGCTGTACAGGCCCGGCACTGCCGCACTTAGCCCGGCACTGCCGGGGAGCGGCACTGCCGCTCGACAGAGCGGCACTGCCGCAGCTCCCTGAGACAGCACAGGTGACCTCACGAAAAACGCCATAACTTTTTACTCCGAACTCCGATTTCAGTGATCTTGGACTTTCCGGAAAGCTTGTTTCGAGGGCTATCCAACCCTACAGAGAACAAGCCCAAGATCAACAAGTGCAGGTGCAGTGCTAAGTGTTTTCTCTCATGTTAGCACTCGGGTTCGGTTAGTTTGAGCACTTGAGACTTGTCTATGATTCGTATTGCATCCCCCTTGATAGTACGGCATAACTATACTCAAGACAAAGAAAATATAACCATTTTAACCACTTGAGTCTTCAATGTCTTCATATGCCATTTCTTCTTGATATCACTTCGAAAGGGGTTGCAATCATCTTTGTCTCCTTTCTTTGAGCAAGCACACCTTGAGCATGTGACTTGAACCATTTCCACACATATGAGTTCAATCCATGGCTTCAAGTCACTTCCACTAATGATTTGATCCTCAACATAATATGAATCCTCATAGCTTGATTAGTACCTCGACTCAATGCAAGTACTCTCTTCTTCACCCTAGCCATAGTACTTCGGTCTCTTGACCTTCACCGTCGCTTAGTACCTCGAAGCCCTTTCCTTGCTATCTTCACCTTATCAAGCCACACTCAAGTCACATCATATTGAGCATCCATTGAAAATCATTTCTTCAATATTGTGATCCTTGCTTGAACATCTTGTAGATATGCATGTTGAGATCAATCAAGCTTTAGTTTGACTCACATAGAGACATATATGGATCATCATTAATATGGTCAAGCCAATTCACGATTCCTAATATCCTCTCCTTTTGGCTTGACACTCAACACTCACTTCAATCTCCATCTTCATACTTCTAGCTTGATCAAATCAATGCAAAGTGATTCTCCAAACATTTATCCATACAAGCAAACCAAAGTAGAGAATGACTTATATCCAATATGAGTTGTGTCCTTTGTCATTTCAACTTTGCTTGCCATTTACTCACTTATGCATTCTTGATTCATTCTTCAACCTTGATCAAAGCTAGTTCACTATCAAACTCTTCTTGCTCACGAAAAGCAACCCATTGTTGAGACCATTCCAAAATCATCAATCCATGTCTCACTTGTCATTTGCCAAATATGCTTGCTTTCTCATGATGCCATGATATCCCACAACATAGAGGCCATATCATCAACTCTATTTGCATTGTTGTCTTTTGCTTGAACAAGATTGTTTCCATGATCTTCCAATACAACAATACACAATTTTGGCCTTCATTTCAACACTATGTGGAATATCATCAAGTTTGCTTTTCTTGTTGAACCTTTGATACACTTAGCAAACTTGTTAGACCTTTAATTATGTTGTCACTCAATTCACCAAAACCCACTAAGGGCTAGATGCACTTACAGTTATTTTTTCAAATATGAATGTTGTTTGAAAAAAATTAAAATATGCATCTTTTTAACACATACAAATGGACAATTTAGCATAGTTTAATTGTTTTTATAAATTTTGAGTCTAAAGTATTCAACATGTCATTAAAATGTTTATAATATGATAGTTCAAACCTTTAAATGTAACACTACAAGTCTATAATGCGATAGTCCAAAGTTTTTATTTAATTTTAAGTGTAAAGTCTTCAACTCAACAGTATAAGGTTTGTAATATCATGATTTAAAGTTGTAACTCGCGAGCACAAAATTTATAATATCGTAATTCAAAGTTTATATAATTCTGGACGAAAAGGTTTTCATTCTAACAGTATAAAGTTTATAATATGATAGTTTAAACTTTTTAACCTACTATTACAAAATTTTATAATGTGAGTTATCAAAGTTTTTCATAATTTCTAAGTGTGACGTTTTAAACTTAGCAATACAAAGTTTATAATATCATAGTTGAAAGTTATATAAATTCTGAGCGTAAAGTTTTGAACCTTAAAGTTTAAAGTTTGTAGTCATATTTTATATTGTTAGATTTTAAAGCTATTAGAACAAAGTTTATATTCTTGTAATCTAAAGTTTTTATTTAATTCTGAGTGTAAAGTTTTTCACCTAGCAGTACTAAGTTGTGTAGATTTTTTTAAAAGCATAATTTCCGAATGTGAAGTTTTTCAACTTAGGAATATAATGTTTTCTAATGTACGATTTTTAAACCTAACAATTTAAAGTTTATAATATGATGGTTTAAATATTATAATTTCTGAGTGTAAAGTTTTAGAGCTATTATTAGTACAAAAGTTTATAATTTGATAACTTAAAGTATTAAATCTAGCTGCACAAAGTTTTTCTAATGTGATAGTTCAAAGTTGTTATAAATTAAGTGCAAAACTTTTATAATAAAAAGTCTTAAATCTAGTTGTATAAAGTTTTATAAATATCATATCACAAAGTGTTTGAACCCAGCATTATAAATTTATGATGCCATAACTATAAGTTTTAAAATTCTTAGTATAAACTTACGATCCTAGTAGCACAAATTAGTTTAAAATTTATGAATTTTCAGTATAATTTTTTTAGAAACTAGCATTATATTACAAAGTTTATAATGTCATAATTTAAAGTTTTCAAATTTAGAAATTTTATTTTAAATTTTGTACTATTTATTTTTTTACATACATGAATGTAAAGTTTAACAAAACTTTATTTATTTTTTAATATATTTTTACCTTATCTTTCTAGGATATTACTAACAACTATTTTTAAACATTAAAGAAAGAAAGCTATATTCGCTTTATATTAGTTATTTTTTCAAAGATATATTTATTTTTCTCTGTCGGTTGAATTAAAAATATTATCTAAAATATTATGAAATGTATAAGATATATTATTTTAGAAATAGTACTTTCGCGTCCATATGGATGTCAAACCAACCCCGCCCTTTTCTTCTCCCATAAACCCGTTATCCCGAAAGAGAAAGAAAATAGCTCATAGAAACCCAAAAGATTTATTAGTTTCGAATCTAGATAGGAGAAAACTAGACATCAAAAGCTAGACAAGAGAATCAAGTGTGACAGAAGCAAGATAGGAGAACCAGACATACGTGGCAGATGCAAGACAGGAGAACCAGACATACGTGACAGAAGCAAGACATGAGAACCAGACATGCGTGACAAAAGCAAGATAGGAGAACCAAAAGTAGCAGAAGGCAGAAGCGTACCTATATACCTCTCTAAAGACACGTGTGTTGCTACTCTTCCGAACGCGCACGCGTTCGTATCATTACTAGCGCTCGCGCGTGCAGTAAGAGCTCTGTTTGAAGTCGAGGTAAGTGTGGCAAAGGTACAACGACGACACCAATCTATGGTTTGAATCTAGAGCTTTTTACCTGTATGGCCTTACAAATAATGACTCTTCCTTGTATGATCTTTTTTTATTTGAACTTACTTCTATGGGTCTGAAACGAATTTTTATTCCTTCTATGGCCTTCCGTCCGTTTTTGCTACTTAACGGTGTTAAGTCAAGGGTGAAAAGACAATTTTACCCCTAGCATAAAAAAATTTATAGTTATATTTTTGTTGTATATTAAAATTAATATTAAAAAAATAAATTCAAACATGACAATATTTCACATAAAAGAAATATTGTTATGTATAAATTTATTTATTTAATATTATTCTAAATATACAACAAACAAATAAAATTGTAATTTTTATGTCAGGGGCAAAACAGTCTTTTTACCCTTGAATTAACATTGTCAAGTGGCAAAAACGGACCGAAGGCCATAGAAGGAATGAAAGTTTATTTCAGGGCCATAGAAGTAAGTTGAAAAGAAAAAAGACCACACAAAGAAGAGTTATCTTTTACAAGGCCATATAGGTAAAAAGCTATTGAATCTACAATGTGTATACTCTCTCTGTATAGGAAAAGAAAGTCGTTTTGGACAACGACACAGTCTCCAAAGTATAACTTTGACTCCTTATTTTTATAAAAAATATTTATTAAATATATACTTTTATGAAAATATTTATCAATACAAATCTATTCATATAGCTTTTATATTTTAAAACCCAATAACTTAAAAATTATTCATGATTTTATATTCCTAATGTTTGACAAAAAACCTTGTCCAAAACGACTTTCTTTTCGTATACACAGGGAGTACATGGTTTCCAGCCCATAGTTTGGGTCCGTAATTTCAAGCCAAACCTGTGGACTAAGTAAGAGTCCATTAAGATGTTAGTCTAATTTCACAGAACTAAAGTAACCCAATCTATAAACTAGCCTACTAAAACTATTTAGGGGCGTTTAGTTCTCACCCTAAGAACTTTTCATCTATCATATCGAATGTTTGATACACATAAAGTATTAATGTAGACTAAAAAAATAACTAATTGTATAGATTACAATAACTGTACAAGACGATTTAGGCATAATTAGTCCATGATTTAATAATGTTGTGCTACAGTAAACATATGCTAATGACAAATTAATTAGTCTTAATAAACTCATCTCCCGATTTCCTTACGATTGTAATTTGTTTTGTTATTAATTTATTATAGACTAAATTAGTACTCCCTTCGTGTAGGAAATAGATGACGTTGAAATAGATGATGTTTTGGACATAGTTTCGGTCAAACATTGAGAATATAAATCATGAATAACTTGTAAGTTGTTGAGTTTGAAAATATAAAAACCATATGAATGGATTTATCTTGAAAAATACTTTCATAAATATATATAACACTTTTTGATAAATATTTTTTTAGTATAAAGAGAGTTAAAATTGTACTTTAGAGACCATGTCGATATCCAAAACGTCATCTATTTCCTATACGGAGGGAGTACTTCAATATCTGATGTGACATCCAAACAATTTCACCCACCTAACTAAACACTCCTTGACGCAAAACACTAGGACTACCTAGACATTACGCCATACAAATGTACACAATCACGGTTTCAAAAGAAATAAAGAATGCATGACTACATTAGCCCATTAATAGGGTGTTTAGTTCTCAACATAAAAACTTTTCATCTATCACATCGAATGTTTGAACATATGTATTAAGTATTACATGTAGACTAAAAAATAACTAATAATTACATAAATTATGATTAATTAGTCCATGATTTGATAATGGTGTGCTAAGTAAATATATATTAATGATAGATTAATTAATCTTAATAAATTCATCTCATAGTTTTTGAATGAAATATGTAATTTGTTTTTTTGTTAATCTATTTTTAATAGACTAAATTAATACGGTAGCATTAATGTGACACTTAAAATTTGTTCACACATCAACTAAACACTCCTAATTAGCGTAAGAACTATATACATAAAAGATATTGCTATAAAGACACAAGAGCTTCAGATGTTTCCGGTAACAAAAATGGAGAAAACTATTTGTTAAAGAAAATATTCGTTCCAGAGAAATAGTTTTTTGCATGATTTTGTTTCCGCTGATAAGAACAAAACGAACTCATTAACAGGTTTTTTTTTGACTAGAACTCATTAACAGCTGTATACTACGATTTGCACCGAACAACACTTTCGTATCAAAGAAAAAAAAACGTGAGGGTTCGTGCCAATCGTAATTGCCGACTGCCGTGTCCCCTCAAACCGAAACGCCACCACGAGAGTTCGCAACCGAAACCGATCGGTGATCCTATCACTTCACCAAGACTCCAATAACCAAACACGGTGTCCCTCCCGTGCTCCCACAGTCCCACTCCCAGGCTTCGTCGCAATAGAAATAAAAAATAATAATTCCGGAGAAAATCTCTATTCGGTCGCCGCAAAACACAGCACTAGAAAATCGATGACCTAAATTCCATAGAGAGAGAGAGAGAGAGAGAGAGAGAGAGAGAGAAATTCCCAATCCACCCCCGCCGCTAGATCGCCGGGCGCCGCCATGTCGACTCCAGCCGCCGCCTACTACGCCGCCGCCGCGCGCAAGCAGTACTTCTGCTACCAATGCAACCGCACCGTCCTCATCGCGGTCTCCGCCGCCGCCGCCGGTGAGCTCTCGTGCCCCGAGTGCCACGGCGACTTCGTCGAGGAGGTCACCGTCCCTGCCCCCACCTTCATCCCGCTCCCCTTCCCGTTCCCCTTTTCCTCCACCACGATCCCCGCCGGCAGCACCGCCCCGGCCCCGGCCCCCGCCCCCGCTCCAGCAGTCGGCTCCGGCGGGTCCCCTTCCTTCTCGTCCTCGTCCTCCTCCGCCGCGACCTCCCCGTCCCAGCCCAACGACATCTCCTCCATCCTCAACATCTTCCTCGGACTCGGCGAACAACCCATCAGGGCCGGCGGCTCCGGCTCGCGCGCCACCGCCGGCACGGCCACCCCCGAGGACGAGCCGGAGCCCTTCGACCCGGTCATGTTCTTCCAGAACTACATCCACAGCCTCATGGAGGGGGGCGCCAACATCCAGGTCCTCCTCGACGACGCCAACGTCAACCTCGGCTCCGGCTCCGGCCTCGGCCGCATCGGCGGGGCAAGCTTCGGGGATTACTTCGTCGGCCCAGGCCTCGAACAACTCATCGAGCAGCTCGCCGAGAACGACCCCAACCGCTATGGCACGCCGCCGGCTGCCAAGTCGGCCCTCTCCTCGCTCCCCGACGTCGTCGTGACTCACGCCATGGTCGCAGCCGCGGACGGCGCTGAGTGCGCCGTCTGCAAGGAGGATTTCTCACCTGGAGAGGTGGCCAAGCAGATGCCCTGCAAGCACATCTACCACACCGACTGTATCGTCCCGTGGCTTGAGCTTCACAACTCATGCCCCATCTGCCGCTTTGAGCTGCCCACCGATGATCCTGATTATGAGGGGAAGAAGGGCTCTAATCCTCAGCCGCCGGCTGTTGGTATTGCTGCCGCTGCAGCTGCATCTGGGAGCTCTACTGCTGCTGAGGGACAAATGGAGAGGCAGGACAATCCAAGGGTGGTTGAGAGGAGGTTCAATGTGTCTCTACCATGGCCATTCAGTGGATTGGGAGGGCAAACATCGCAGCAGGATGGTAACAGTGGAGGCAGCGGTAGCAACTCACAAGGCAGTGGCTCGCAAGATGGTGGCCCACCCAGCAGCAAGAATTGATCACAAATCAGCTGGAGGTATTGCTACCATTACTGCTATATAGTTTTTCGAAGTGGATTGTAACCTGCTTGAATCTATTTATTCTCATTAAAGCTCAATTTATTTGTTCTGTGTTTTGACACTGGAATTGCTGTTTTATTTTAACCAAGAGGAAGGAACCACCCAAATACAGTGAAAATGTCATAGAAGACAATGGCATTTGTGTATGCTGTATCCTGTATAGGGGTATCACATCGTACATAGAGAAGTATTTATAATCCCTGATAAAGCAGGAAAAGTTGGAGAAGTATTACAATTAATTAATTATGTATTTGTGACTTTAAATCTTGTACATCAACCGTGGACTATGCTGTTTGCCGTTACTCAAAACAAGTTTCTATCTGCTTAAAACAAAATGAACTCTGCTTCTATCGTGTTTGCAGTGATAAAGTGACTTTCTACCTGTAGACAGAGTGGTGGAGCTTCTTTAAGGCCAAGGAGGGCCATGGCCCCCACTAACCTCTTAAACTTGTTTAAGCAATAGCTAATTTCACTATTTAATTGCTGTATGCAATACTAATCTGCACTCTTATTGGCCCCTTGTCAACTCATTTGGGAACTCTGCCACTGCCTGTAGAGATTATTGGTTCAATTGAAACCATGTCAGTGAAATTCCCTGATTTCAGTTGAAAACATAGTGTTTGAACAATGGATGGTAGTACTCTCTGTTACCCTGAATGCGCCAGATCAATTGCCTTACATGCCAAATTGGTTGGCCTAGTTTTTTGGGGGTTTATGATCTTACAAGTGTACATGTTAAATGGAACACTGTCTTAATTTTTGGCTGAATGTTCACTTCCTTTGCTAATCATGAGATTATGGATCAATTCCTTATTTAAAGCAGAGGAAACTTATGGAATCTAATGCAAAACCTATGCTTCATTGCTTCCAACCCTCTCATGTCAACTATACTCACCTGCTTTCAGGAGTACATTGATATGTCCCTATACAAAGCTACTTTCTATAGGAACAATATCTTTCTTCAGAAAGGCTCTCTATTTTCTATTGGAAAAGAAACATTTTTGGTTATACACAATAACTTCTAATCCTATATCTAGCATATCTGTAGGGATAAATTGTCTTGTTACAAAGATAGGATTTGCCAACTGAGAAGCTTGTGATCAACATGATTGTATGTTCTTAATTGCCTATCTAGAAGGCTATAACTCCTGCATCAAAAATATCTCTATAACAGTATGTGCTGTTTCATTGTTTTGGCATGGTTTTAGTCATAGTAAACATCTATCTATATAGTGAGTTTTTCTTTTTGCCTAGTTATTAACCATCCTGTGGAACTTGATAAGATTGTACTCTCAACATTTTCTACCATTTCTCGAATAGTTTTAATATAGTGTGTTTGGTTTATACAGACATCTTTCTCAGTTTAACGCCTTACAATTGGCTACCTACGTGGTTCCCATTGACTCTATATCTATGTTGGCTACCATGATATATCATTTGGGTTTATTTATTGCATATAGTTAACCAATACACAATGATAAAGTAAATGATGACTTGGATTGTTAAAGTGCTCAGAATTGCATAGCTTTTGTTTGTGTCCTTCCTTAATCCTGGTAACAAATGTCAATTTATCAGCATTGGATTGGATGCATGAGTGCATCGTAACAAAACATTCATATCCCTGTATTTCTCATTGGAAGTGCATTTCTGGTCTTCTAGCTGAATCCTAGGATGGTTCTACTTTATTTCAATTGGTTTTTAGTTTATTTGAATTGTTTTTTTTGTTTGCTTTAGTTTGTTGTTATTTTGTAATGGTTGATTCAGAAATAAGTCAATCTACAGAACCATTGACCCAGCATGGAGTAGCTTTGCTCAGTGTTTCAGTCTTTCTGCATTTCATAATCACTTAACCACCTTGCAAGTCAATAAAAAACATAGGATTTATTTTTTCCTTTCTCACTGTTAACAAAAACAGAGGTTGAGGCACGTCATCCTTTACAGTTAACACTAGCGATAATGTCTCAAGGCTTTCACAGTGAAATCCATAATTTTCTTGGGCACGTCTTATATTTTATAAAATAATAAGAAAGGCATGGAGAATCTGGTATTTTCTAGACGACAATGACTTGAACATAGAAAAAGTCAATAACAGGAACACTTCAGCTTGAATATATATTGTTTAAAGAACCACCTGCACTGATGACATTTGTAAACTGTCCCAGGAACATGGTAAATCATTCTCCGTGTGTAAGATATTCTACTAAAGAAATACCAGTCAGCCGTATGGTTCTATGTTAGCTTGAATTTGTTGAACTTTGTTTTTTTTTGTACGTTAATTGGCAAAACTTTTTGTATGTCTGCGCTATGGCTCATGCACCTCAACAAGTATTATTACTTCTTTGATGATTGATCTTGTGTTTTTGACCAACTATATAGTACTAACAAATGTCTTATCTGGTTGCAGGTTCTCACCTTTTGGCGATCTGTTGAAAAGTATGCAGTATTTATGTGTCACCATGACTATACCTACAGAAATTTACAGTCTGTTTGTTATGGAACAATCGTTTGTTTTAGTTCTCTTGCTGTTCGTTAGGTCATGCAGCAGACAAGGCGCAAGAACTGCTCCTGCAGCAGAATTTTTGCGCGTCGAGACTCTGTGTAGATTTATTGATTGATCTTGGTCCGTGGAATGGTGAATCCCAACTCCCTCTTAACTTGTAGGCGGGCCAAGTTGCAGGGCACGCTGTGCCTACCGTGCACTGTGTATGTGCAATGTGTCTGCGTGCTTGCAGTTGCAACACATGCAAAGCCGCAGCGCTGCGCACTGCTTCGTTGGCAACACAGCCATGGTGTATGTGCTAGCTACGTTGAGGTGGTGCCATGGTGGTCTGGTCTGGCGGATGCATGCATATGCATCCCAAAAATAGAACCGGCTTCCGCAGCGAGGGGCCGCGGCGCGGTCGCTGGCACAAAACGCGCGACTCGGATCGCGGTCCGCCTCTCACTCCCCATTTCCTTCGCCTCGCTTCCACTTCTCCCACTTCCCAAATCCCACTAGGCCTCGGCACCACCTCGCCAGGGCGCTACCGATCGCTAGACGAGGGTTATTCTGAGAGGCTCGTCGCCGGCAGCCGAGGCGCCCCAGTTCCAGCTCGAGGCGAGGTACCTACCGTCCATTCCTGGCTTTCTGCTTCGCAGCAGCCAGCAGGATGTTTTATAAACTGTTTTTAAGACAACAAATGCAATTTATCTCTACTAGGATAACTTCTTTTAACGGCTTGATAAGAGGAACTACACGTGTGAAAGCGATATCTGCAACTCCTACATGGCTGGGACCCATAAGAAGCGAATCGAAGAGCGTTTTGGTAGTTTTTTCTCCTTCGATGAAGATTCTGAAAGGTATCGCAATCAGTCAGTTGCATTATAATCCTATAAAAATGTGCTACGATTTCTATTATTTTTTACCACCGCTTCACCCATAACCTGTTTTTCACTGAACGATATTATATCACCAATCGATTATATTGTATTCTGGATTTTATTCTAACAGTGAGGACATATTGCTGGATGAGTTGGAGGAGGAACTCGAAGAGCACAAGGACTACGATGTCAGTCAGGGGCATTGATACTTCTCATTCTCCAAATTTATATGACTATATTCATTTGCATGTTGTTTGATATTGTGCTCCCACATTGAGGATGCATTTTCGGCTACTAAATGCCAAAATTCACAGTTTCACACCTTCCAGGATGCTTGGCATTCCAGCCCCAACATGCCTCACCCAAAGTCCTTAGAAGCTTTTGAGCTGTCTTTCCTCATGTATACCAGTCACAGTCATATCAAAGCTTACACTTACAACATGCTTCTCTCTGTTGTATCCAGGTATTAGTAACTATTTTAACCAATGGTGAAAAACAGCGAGGCCTGGCAACATTGGTTGAGGGCGACCTAGGCCATATTGAAGAAGCCCTTATTCAAGTATTCCCTCAGTCCCTAATTAGCTGTCACCATTGGTGTTAATACCATAAGTTTGACTCGATTTATACCAAATACATATAATATTTGTATTTCCAAATTATTTTGTTAAAAAACTAGATGCAAAGATCTTTTCAATGATACTAATTATGTAGGATGAATATTAATATTTTTTAATATATATTTAATCAAATGGAGAAGCGAAAACGTACAGTTATTTAGGGACAGAGGGAGTATAAGTTACTGCTAAAACCACAACAGAAAATTGCAGCATATTTGTGTTTTTTCAGAATTGGTGGCAAACATATTGTTTTATGGTACTGCTGATGGTGTTTTTTTAATGGGATCCACAACAGTGGATGTATAATTTCTTTTCTAAAACTATATTTCCTTAAAGGGGACATGGCAATTATGTCAGGAACTTCAAATAAATGACAATTTTTTTTTTGTTTTATGTCTAGTATTAATATTTGGGTTTATTGGTCCACCAATTAAATTTTAGTTGACTAAATTTAGCTGCTAGAGATCCAAACGACCCCAGCTAAAAGACCCACTAAAGATTAACTAAGTTTAGCTGTCTCAATCTAGCTAAACTCAACTAAATTTTAGTTGAATCTATTAGTCGGAGGATTCAAACACCTCAGCTAATGTTTAGCTAAAAGAAATTTTAATTGACTAAAATTTAGCTTTAAAGTTTTAGCTAGGTAAAGTTTAATTGTGTGAATTCAAACATGGCCTTTGTTTGTTCCAATATACTCCCTCCGTCCATGAAAGAATCAATTTCTAGAGTTGTCCTAAGTCAAACTTTTTAAACTTTGACCAAATTTCTAGAAAAAACTATCAAAATTGATGGTACCAAATTCACATCATTAGATATATCATAGAATATATTTTTATTATATGTCCATTTTATATCATAGATGTTATTACTTTTTTCTATAAAGTTAGTCAAAGTTAAAAAAGTTTGACCGGCACGGATTCTAGGAATCGATTCTTTCGTGGACAGAGGGAGTATAAATCTAAGAGCATCTTCAAGAGATTCTATAAATTAGATCTTCAAAAATTATGATTGAGAGGCTCTCTAAAGAAATTGGCTCTTTAGAAAACTAGAGCACCACAACTGACTCTTTATTCCATCTCTTCTCTATTTTTGAAATTTGCCACCATATCAACCAATCACGTGAGTGGGCCACACGGGGAAAGGGAAATTCCCAAGAGAAAGGAAGGCATGCGACTGCATGGCGAGCAACGGTGGCTTGGGATTTCTACCGAGCTATTTTGCTAAGATAGCTATTTGAGGATAAACAAAAACCATATACAAAATCTGTTGGGCGTTTTTCTCCTCCATAATCGATAAATCTAGAATCACGGAAGAAAATATCGATGTTACAGGAGATGTTCTAAAACTAAGTATAGACCTGATGTCAAACCTCATTATTAAAGTACTGTGATGTTGTCTCAGACCTCGTTTGATAGAGCTTACAGAGCTGATTCTCTGCTGAATTCGGCAGAAGCTCTGCTAAATAAATTTTCAGAGAGAAATGATTCTCTGCTAATTCTGTGAAGTAATTCTCTGAAATGAACTAAGGGGCCGAGCATTGAAAAAAGTAGCTTCTTCCGATTTTATGAAGTGATTCTCTATCGTGATTTTAAGAGTTTATATTAGAAAATCAAAGAGAATTATTTTCAGTCATCACTACTATCATAATAGAATCAGCTTTATAGAAAATCAGAATCATATAGAGCTCTACCAAATATGTCCAAATCTGGATTAACAATTGTTTTTTAAATCATAGTTAGCATGAATGTTTTTATTGAACACTCGGCTTTTTTGATGGATGACTCATGACTGTACCATGTTGTTTAAGTGCAAATACAAGTAGGCCTGGGCGTTCGGTCATGACCGAACCGATTAGTTCGGTTCGTCGGTCACTTCAAAAGTTCGGTCATATGAAAACAGAGACCGATCGGTTAGTTTCAAAACTCAAGACCGAGCAAGTTCGGTCTCAGTTAGTTCGGTTCGGTCTCGGTCATGACCGAACTAACCGAACTATACAAAATATCTACTAAATAGTATATTTTTTTAGCAAATTTGGACATTTGTTTTATTCTATGGCAAAAATAACGATACAACCTATAGATTAAATAGAGTGATAAGTATGATGATTGATATAAACCCACTAGAATAAATATTGTATCACTAATAATAGTCTAAAATACACATTATATCGATAAAAAATAGATGTTCGGTTAGTTCGGTTACCCGAGGCATATGACCGAACTAACCGTAAAAAGTTCGGTTAGTGTGGACTCAGGACCGAACTAGTGACCGAAAATTTCGGTCTCAATCACTTCGGTCTCGATCTCGGTTAGTTTGGTTCGGTCTTTGGTCTTCGATCAATTATGACCAGGCTAAATACAAGAAGCTACTAGTCAAAATCAGAAGTATCCGAAGTTTCTTTTGACTGACCCAGACATAGCTCTCTATCCACCGCACCCAAGCCAGCCGTAGTGTCAACAAATCCAGCAGACAGGGTCAACCGGTCAAGTGGTCAACACCTCTCAGCTCATTGCAGTAACAGTCTACCCCCACAGATCCCGCCGACATTCTCCAAGCCAATCGTGCTGGGCGATGGGGAGGACGGGGGTGGCCTCCGCCTCCAGTGGCGGAGGAGCAGGATGGCCGTGCGGTGGCGGCCTCAACCTCGGCGTGAAGCTGAATGTGCTGCTGCTGCTGTCGGTGGTGGCCACCAACCTGGTGTCCCTGTACCACCTCTCCCTCCGCGCCGCTACCGTGCCGCCGCTCCTCCTCCAGCAGCAACGGGACGGCGACGAGGATCTGGTCCTCATCCGGCAGCTGGACGCCATCCGCGCGGGCGTGTCGCAGCTGAACCACCTCCGCTCGTCGTCCCCTCCCCCGCCGCCTCCCCCCGCGGAGCTGGTCCTCTACTCCCGCCTCGCCCCCGTCGCATCCGCCTGCTCCGCGCACCCGGACCTCCTCCACCGCTACATGTCCTACACCCCCTTCGCGCCCTGCCCCGACGACGCCCTCTCCCTCGCCGAGCCCCTCCTCCTCCGCGGATGCCATCCGCTCCCGCGCCGCAGGTGCTTCTCCCCCACCGCATCCGCATCAGCATCCAAACTCCTCCCCACCGACCCCTTCAGCCCGCTTCCCGACGCCGCCGTCCGATGGCCCAAGGAGGGGAAGTGCAAATCCTTCTCCTGCCTGCCACCGTCGCTGGGCTTCGACGTGGCGCGCACGGAGGCCGCACGGTTCCTCCGCGCGCGGGGGCCCTTGGACCTGACGGCGCCGCAGCTGCTGCGGCTGGCCTCGCTCAGCCGGGCGGGGCCCATCCGGCTTGGGCTCGACATTGGCGGCGGCACGGGCACGCTGGCGGCACGGCTCAAGAAGCTCGCCAACGCCACGGTGCTGACGACCACAATGAACCTGGGCGCTCCCTACTCGGAAGCGACGGCGGCGCGCGGGGTGGTGCCACTGCACGTGCCGCTGCAGCAGCGGTTCCCGGTGGGGGATGGGACCATGGACGTGGTGCGTGCTGGGCATGCCGTCAACCGTTGGATCCCAGAGGTAGCGCTGGAGTTCCTGTGGTACGACGCCGACCGTGTGCTGCGCCCCGGCGGGCTGCTCTGGGTGGACCACTTCTGGTGCCGGAGGAGCGACCTGGAGGGTGTCTATGCCGCTATGCTGCGGAGGCTTGGCTACAAGACCATCAAGTGGGTCGCCGCCGACAAGAGCGTTGCCGGAGGTGGCAACAGTGGCAAGGATGAGGTCTACCTCACCGCGCTGCTACAGAAGCCCTTCAGTTAGGTAGTGATACCGTGTATTGGGGGGAAATCGTGGCATGTGAAGTCATCCATCAACCTAGTATCTTCTTTGCTGAAGGCTGAAGCAATGCAGTGCAATCTGCAATGGTTTCAGAACTTGCAGCAATCAGCTTGTGTTATACTACGTGTACAATTTCTGCCGCAATGTGTGCAGTTGTAAGCAGTAGAACTGATGTGCAAGCTAAACCTTCACATTTTGGCAAAATTCATAATTAACAACCAATTCTAGGGCTTCAAATTGCATATTCTGACACCCATTTTTTTATGTCAAAAACAATATCTAATTTGGTGCCTTATAATCTATACCTTTGTGTTGTAACTTATTTACAGGTAAGTTTATTCAATAGCTGCATTGTATGATTTATGGAACAGATCAGTATACTTTCCGTAGCCAGCAATGTCGTGTCCTATATTTTATTAACCAAATAAACATGCTCTGCTATTCTGCAGAGAATTTTTATGTGGAAATATTGCATCTAAACACCTGGGTCTTAGAGAATGTTTGTTTATATCCTCAGGATTATATTGAAGATAATGACAGCCTTGTTCTATTGCATGATCAGATTCATGACTGTGACATTATTTTGTCACAAATAGGATCAATTCTTAGTGGATTCCAGGTATACACTCAACCAGTGTATGCATTACTTCTTTTTCCATTTCCATGTTTTAGCCTCTGAGGTCAAATTCCTTCGATTGGAGTAGCTAAATAGATCGTAGGTCTGTTCTGCACAAACTCAAAACAACTGCTGGAACAGTGGTGCAGTTTGTTAATGTGGATATACAAAACATGGGTGTGTTTGTATTTGTAGTTCGCAGTAGTTTTTTATCTCCTTCAAAGATCATGTGGCTACCAGGTTGTGTTTACCTATGAAACTCGATGCTACTTTCATGTTCTCTTAAATTGGGCTTTCAGTCTCTCTTGGCGTGATAAATTGGTTGGCTGCTTTACATGGTCATACAGGAGGCACATATTCATATATAATCTCCTTAGCATTGTTGTAATCTTATGATTCCATGTATTTTGTCCCAGAATATAACAAATCACCAACCCAGATGTCACTAATTTTTTTTTACATTCTATAGATCAAACTACTACTTTTTTTTTACCAAGAGAGAAAATGCTCCTGTGTTCCTTTTTATTAAAAGGAAATCCATTACTAATTGATTTGATCAATTGTAGTGTTTCTTTACAAGTTCATGATGGTTTATTTACTTTTTACTAAATCCGCTCAAAAATGTTCTATAGCAGCTTTTGCTCAAATCATCTTTTGATAATAATCAAATCACTGAAAATTAATTTAATGTTTGACTTGGCAGGTCCATATAGGGTTGATAAGCTCGGAAATTAGAAGTCTTCAGGAGAAATCCTGGGATATAAGCTTGAAACTGAAGAACCGCAAGGTCATGGCAAGCCTTCATAGCACATACCATATGTTAACATCAATGGTTTCCTGTACTTTCACAAATTAGCTTACAAGTAACATTTTCACAGCAATTTGATTGATCCTTCCACTAATATCTTGCAAGTGTAACATACAGCGCACAGTACACTCATGCATTTTAGCCTTTATTATCATTAAATGTGCTGACATGAAATCTTAAATATGCCCAGTTGGTTGAGACAAAGCTTGCTGGGTTTGTTGAAGAGATAGTTGCTCCTCCTAGTTTGGTAAATATTCTTGTTAATGGAGAGGTAACTGTCCTAAAAACTTTCAGATATTTGATGCTATGGTTTTGCATTTTGATTGTTTGCTTCCTGTTTTATCTTGTACACTGCAAATTGTCAGTTTTCAGGAACGATGACTTGCTATTCTGTTTTTTGTTTGTTTCATATAGTTCATATGAGTTGCTATTCCAGTTCCTTTTGTTAGGTAAATGATGGTTATGCCAGAAGTCTGGAGATCCTTAGCAGAAAGTTGAAATTTGTTCAAGATGATCCGTTGATTAATGCATCACAAGCTCTGAATGATATTAAGCAAGAATTGGAAAGGCTTCGACAAAAGGCACTATCCAAGGTTACATCATCTGGGATATTCACTGTTTCTGGTTCTGATGGACAATATGTTTGTTCCCTCTTAATTTCTGCTTATGTTAGTTTGGTAGTTAATATGTGATCTGGAGTGATGCTTCATGCCCATCTTTCGCTGCATTTACCATTTCAGATTTCCAGTCATATTATGGAGATTTTCTTTGCTATGAGAAAACCTGGGACCAATATACAGATATTGCAACAAAATTTGCTTCAGAAGCATAGGTATATGCCGTGCAAAACTAAATTTCATACATGAAGTAAAATTATTCTCTCCTTACAACAATTATCTTCTAAGGTGTTAACTTCAAATGCGCTCTTCTCATTCTTTGGTTTACTTGTGTCTGCTACACTGATGATAGTTTGATACTTTGATGCATAACTCTGGTTTGTTCTTCGTCTTTTTATTCTGCTCATGTCACCTACCCCATTTTCCCTACAAAAAATTGTACTGCCATGCACCGAACCTTTACTGCTTTGCTTTTGTTGGAGTCAGTTTCATGCTCAGTAATGCTTCAAATTTAAACTGTATGGGTCATGACGAAACTGTTTCAATTTATTATATTATTATTGTCATTTGGGGGATTGGGAGAACAGTTTGACTAGTGAATTCCGAATTTAGGATATGAAAGAGTGCTGTTTCTGTTCTGATTATACAGTACACGTCGTACACCATATTTGTTAGCCATATGTTGCATTAACAGATAATTGGATTAAAATATCATGCTTACTTTCTTTATTTGTGTTGAGATTCATTCCACTGTTGCCAATGCAATAAAATGCAGACCATTTCTATTAATTTGCTGCATGAAATAATTGTACCTTACATGGTTTCTTAGGTATCTCGTTCTGTTTCTTAAAGAGCATGGTTCTGAGACTTATGGTGATTTGTGTGCATCATACATTGATACAATGAATAAGGTAAGTCTGTATGACGTTCTAGTTAGTTTCTCGATGACTAAATCTGTATGAACTGTTGAGGAATCTGAACAGGGTTTCCAAGAGAGTGTGGGGGTATAAGCCTCAGTGTCTGACCCGATGGGGGAAGGATGAGACTTTGCTTTGATGCTCGATCTTTTAAGTTTTGGTGATTTCATTGACTACACAAAAATAACTACTTTGGGCATTGGTTTTCTTTTTCTTTTTCTCGAAAACGCAAATTATATTAAAAAAAGAAGAAAGGGCAAGAGCCCAAACAACACCACAAACACCACACACATGCACTCACACCGCCCACAGAGTTTCAAGGATTACAATCGCGCCCATGACAATACCACAAAAGGCGACCACAGATAAAAAGAGGACACACTAACTACCAGGGAGGAGGGTGCTTAGGAAAGATAGCCCTCGAGCCCCTGCCATAGACGACAAGCGGCGCTCCGCGCCTGCTATGATCAAAGCACCAGCTAAGTTTGGAGCTGCTCCATCAAGAACACACCCATTACGATGGTTTCAGATAGTCCAAGCTCTGAGGATAATCAGCGAATTAACCCCTTGCCTCATCAACCCATCAACAGTGTTGCTGTTAGCCTTCTCCCACCAATATTGAACTGCATCAGCTAAGTTTGCATAATGAAAACTGCATTTAGTCTGTTTTCACAATATTGAACTAGTCTCTAAGACTTGGCCAGTATGAGTTATGACTCCTTTATCTGATATCAAGCTCTAGCCATCGTTCCGCATAGTAGCCATCTGTTTTCACCTTTGTTTCTCCTATGATATTGATGGAACATTGAAGCTGTCATTTCCGGATAACTGCAGCACATTATCACAATGCTACCTAACGTACTAATATGTTTTTATCAACATCCGAACTGGGTGCCATCCAACTTCCTAATATGTCAGCCAATAGTGTACATGCTACCAGGGCCGTGCCAGCAAAATCTGAGGCCCTATTCTAAACTCTAAAATAGGCCTGGTTTAGGAAGTGAATTTTAAAAATATAAATACATGGTAAAACATATTGTATTTTTTTAAAAAACAATATTATATAGCAATGAGATAGATTACAAAACCTTGGCATTTATTTCATAAATAATTAACCAAAGAAAATAATTGGAACAATAATTATACTACCATTTCTGTTTCAAATGATAAGATGTTTTGGATTTTCAAGGATATTGTTTTTATTATGTATTTAGATATATACTGTGTACCTAACTACATGGCAAAACTATGCATCCAGAAGAGACAAAGTGTTTTGAAGAGAGTACAAGAAAGTTATCCAAAAGAGTATGAGACAGTTACCCACAAAAGTTATCTCAAAATTTACATGCGTCAATTTATCAGCAATTCAGCACTATGGCAAATAAGCAGACTTGAGATTCCCTGGCCTGGCTGCCTAGCGGTAGCAGAAATGGCTGAGTTACCATGTTTGAAGAGGAAGCAACGCACTAATGATGCAGGCTTGAGACATGCGTGCGCTCGTCATGGACTCACATGCAGATTTGGGCAATTGCTGTTGTTGAGTATTGGAACTAAATCAACTAATCTGATATGCTCTTATTTTTTGGGCCCCTATGAATTCTAGGCCCTGTTCGACCGCACGGGTTGCACGCCCTCGTGCACGACCCTGCATGCTACCCATTAGTGATTTGGTTCTCAAATTGTAGGTCTCCATGAATTTTCTGTTCATGAGGAAACCTTATGAATTTATAATATGACATAATACTGCTTATTTTAGTAAGACAAAATTGCCTGTGTATCTCCTTTTGTGGTGCCCATAGCCAATGTAGTGACCTTCCACTATGAACATAGTAGTTGTACTGGATAGCAGCGGCGTCTCGGAAAAATTGGAGACCCAGTTCAAAGCACTAAGTAAAGACCTATATCTAAAAAAATAAATGGTAAATATCAATCAATATACTACTTATATTACAGAATAATAAATATATAACAACATAGATCAAGAATTATACATATTGTACAACTATCATTTGAAAAGCGATATTCTTTTAGCAGGCCTCACGAACAGTGGCGGATTTAGGATAAAAGTTTAGGAGGAGCTAAGTTCAAATTACTTTAACAAACTTGAAGTGTAAATCATCTTTTTGTGTATCATCTCTCACTTCAAGCTCTTTTTATCCTTCTCATATGGATAAAATTTCATGGAGGGGCTCTATGGACGTGGTCGCTGTAGGGGCTGGAGCCCCGGCAGACCCGGTGGTGGATCCGCCCCTGCTGGAAGGAGCCATGATTGTGACTTTGCTTTAGCCAGACCACGTTTTGGGCCATAGAAGATACTTTGAGTGATTTTTAATTAAAACAAAGCTCAAAATTATTATATATACCTAGTATACTTAGTAAATTTTGAGGCCCATAATTTTTGGAGGCCCTGTTCGGTCGCACGGCCCGCACGGGCTCGGGGACGCCCCTGCTGGATAGTTATGTTCCTGCCTTCCTGGTGATCTTGATTTATTTGTTCTCACCTTCCCCATTTGCAAACAGGTGCTGAGTACATACTTTCATGTGTATGTAGAAGCATTGAAGAAGTTGAAGCTAGATATTGGTGTACTCAGTGATTTTAGTGGTCATGATACCAGTATCATTGATATTATAATAAGAGGAAGAGAGCATTTGAGAAATCATGGTTTCATGTTTTCATTAGGTGAACGTGCAAATATTCTGAAGGTACATGATTAAACATATACAAAGGTGCTTTACTCTGTGAACATTTTTTTCCTGTTCAGAGCAACATGGAAACCTTGACTTCAAATGCAAAATGTTGAGACCCTAGTCCTCCAAGGTGCAACATTCAGCAAATGCTGCTTTAATAAGTATTGTTCTATTTAATAATCCTGTTTACCTTACTTTTCAGGAGATTCATCAACCTGGCTTGGTTCCGCATATATCTCAAGTCAACTCTCGCAAATACCCATATGAAGTTATTTTCAGGAGCCTTCAGAAGCTTCTGATGGACACTGCAAGCTCTGAGTATCTATCAATTTGATTTACAGTCAAGTATAATAAGTGAGTATGCTAACATTATCAATAGTTTCTATTTTACTTTTCAGGTATCTTTTCATAGAATCATTCTTTGGAGAAGAGTCACTGTTTTATCAAGTTTTCGAAGGTATGTTCTTTTGTTGTTTTATGATTATATGATTCGTTTGTTTTCTCTCCACGACACTCTTTATTTTGTTAGGGAAAAGATTTGATGTCACTATGCCAACAGCTAATATGCCTCATTTACCTTTCGAAAGAATAGATTGGACAACTACAACCATTTTGCCACGGCTGTAGATTGAGTGAAACATTAACAGGTCAAGCAAATGGAGTGAATCCGATCGGGAATAAGCAAATGTGATTTAAAATTTGTTATGGGTCTGGCTATACCATGGGCATTGCAGGATTAGTTGGGTTCTTGCCATAAGCATATTTCCACTCATTGTTTTTGGCCAAAAAACAGAGATAATACACCCAAAGTGGGAAATCATGAGTGCACAAATAAAAAATTGGCAAATCATGTATTTCATTACTATGGGTAGAAAATCCTGAAAGCAGAACCCTAAAAAAACTAGACCAACCTAGGAAATAGGTGAATTTTATTAAGGAGAAAATAAGCACTCAAATGTCAAGGACGTCGGATCCTAGGGTAGCAGGCCCTCAACTACGGAGTTTGTAGTCTTGTGATGTCTTCTAGGGCTGAGGTTTTACCCCTCTGCCGTAGGCTTAGTTGAGAGAGAGAGATCGATGAGAACGATAATATCTTGCTTGTCCTTCTCGGTTCTGATTACAAGGATAATATAGCCATGCGGCTTGTAACAACTGAGGGAAATAGAACTCCTATAATTAAACAAATTGACTCGTACGAATAAGGAACACCAAACGATCCGCTGCCTAGCCTGTTGCTATCATTTCCATCCTAGCCACTAGTCGATCCTGCCTGCCTTGCATGCCCAGATGGCGGCTGCACGACCTCTGTTGCGTGCTCGGCTGCGCGGCGGACGTCACGGCCCTGCCTTCTCCTTGAATAGGAGCGGCCGCACATGACATCTCTCCCCCCTCGAGATCCAACTCGTCCTTGAGCTGAAAGTTAGGGTACTTGTCGCGGAAGGCGTCGAGGTCCTCCCAGGTGGCGGACACAGCTGACTCTCCACGCCAATGCATGAGCACTTGTCGAACACCCTGTGCCAAGCGAGCCTGTTCCACACGAAGTGGTTCTGGGACCATCGCGCCATGATGGATGACTGGCAGTGGCGGAGGTGCTGTCGGAGGCGTCCCGATGAACTTCTTGATCGCGTCGACATGGAACACATCATGGATGTGAGCTTGCGGGGGCAACTCCAGGCGCACCGCAACGTCGTTGATGATCTCGACGACACGGTAGGGGCCAACGAAGCGGGCCTTCAGCTTCCCCGTAGTAGGCCGAGGAAGGGATGTCGCGGCACGCTGCCGAAGGAGGAGGAGCGCCTAGTCACCAACTTGATAGGAGACCGACCAGTGTTGCTTGTCATAGTGGTGTTTCTACACTGCCTGCGCATGTTCCAAGCGATAGCGGACGTCGGCGGGGAAGGCCTCGCGCTCCTCCATGTCGCGCACGACTGTTGCCACACGGGTCTCACCAGGCTTGTATGAGCGGATGGTGAGCGGGTCGCGGCCGTACACCACGCGGAACGGTGTCTCCCGGAGCGAGGACCGGTAGGCCGTGTTGTAGACGTACTCGGCCCATGGAAGCCACCGCAACCACTGACGGGGGCGGTCACCGGTGAAGCAGCGCAGGTACATGACGATGACGCGGTTGGCCGCCTCCGTTTGGCCGTCCGACTAGGGGTGGAAAGCCGACGACATGTGCAGCTTGGTGCCCATGAGACGCATGAGTTCGTGCCAGAATGTCGATGTGAACACTGGGTCGCGGTCTGACACCATGGACTACGGCACGCCGTGGAGGCGCACAATGTCGACGAAGAACGCTTGAGCGACGGACTCGGCAGTATACAGGTGCGCCAGAGGGGTGAAGTGGCAGTACTTGCTGAAACGGCCGACGACGGAGAGGATCACATGGGGCAGCGCTTCCACGAAGTCGAGGCCGATGTCTGCCCAGACGACGGTGGGGATCGACAGAGGCATGAGGAGGCCTGCCGGGTGGTGGTGTTCCGACTTGTACCGCTAACAAGTGGCACACGCGCGCACGAAGTCCTGCACCAGATGCCGCATGTTGGGAAAATGGAAGTCGCGGCGGAGGCGGTGGAGGGTGCACTGGACACCCTCGTGACCATCGTCGTGGACAACCGCCAAGATTTCCTGCAAGAGAGGTGAGGTCGGCGGAATGTACAGGCGCCCCTCGTAGAGGACCATGTCGTCGGCCACCGCCCATGGTGCCGCGCGCGTGCCTGCGCGGACGTCGTCGTGGATGGCAACCAGGGCGGGGTCAGTGGCCTGGGCGTGACGAAGACGAGCGATGAAGTTGAAACGAGGAGCCGAAATCGCCTGAAGGACGCCCTCGCCGTCCTCGTCGGTGTCAACGACGCGAGAGGGCGTCGACCACCGTGTTCGTCGCCCCCGACTTGTACTCGTCGGAGAAGTCGAAGCCCAGCAGCTTGCCCACCCAATGATGTTGAGGAATGGTGGCGAGGCGCTGGTCGAGGAGGTACTTGAGGCTGTAGTGGTCCGTCTTGACGAGGAAACGACGCCCCCACAGGTACGACCGCCAATGCCGAACAGCGAGGACAAGGCCGATGAGCTCCCGCTCGTATGCGGCGAGAGAGCGATGGCGGGGCGCCACCGGCCGACTGAAGAAGGCGATTGGGTGTGCCTCCTGAATGAGCACAGCCCCAAAGCCGTGGGTGGATGCGTCGCACTCCACTACGAAGGGCCTGGTGAAGTCCGGCAAGCTCACGTCGTTCCACGTGAACCCCTCCGTCAGGAGTGTCGTGAGGGGTGCTGCAATGGCGTCGTAGTTGTGGACGGATTTCCTGTAGTAGCCTGCTAAGCCGAGGAAGTCGCGCACGACGCGCGCAGAACGGGGCTGAGGCCAGTCGTGGATGGCCTAGACCTTGGTGGGATCCATGGCGACACCGACCGTGGAGATGATGTGGCCAAGGTAGGAGACGGAGTCGACGCCGAATGAACACTTGGACCGCTTCACAAAGACAATACTGGCGTAGGATGGTGAGGACGACACAGAGGTGTTGGAGGTGGTCCGCCCAAGATGTGATGTAGATCAGAATGTCGTCAAAGAAGACAAGCACAAACCGGCGGAGGTAGGCGTGCAACACATTGTTCATGAGGGCTTGGAATGTCGTCGGGGCGTTGCACAACCTGAACGACATCAAGAACTCATAGAGGCCGTCGTGGGTGCGGAATGCCGTCTTGTGGACGTCCTCCGGGCGCATCCGCACCTGGTGGTACCCCGACCTCAGGTCCAGCTTGGTGAAGAAGCGCACACCGTGGAGTTCGTCGACGACAGGGATGGGGAACGCGTCCTTGATGGTGAGGGCGATCAGGGCGCGGTAGTCAACGCAGAATCGCCACGAATCGTCTGCTTTCTCGACGAGGAGGACCGGCGATGAGAACGCTGAGTCGCTGCGGCGGACGATGCCCTGCTCGATCATGGCGGCACACTGCCGCTCAAGTTCGTCCTTGTGGGCCGCCTGGTACCGGTACAGGCGGACTGCCACTGGTGGCGCGCCCGGCTTGAGGACGATGCTATGGTCGCGGGCGTGCTGGGGAGGCAGTCTCGTGGGCTCGGCGAAGACGTCCCCGAAGGCGGCCAGTAGCTCGTCGAGGAGAGACCTGCTGGCCATCGCAGCGCTGAGCCCTGACGCACTGGGTGATGCCACGCCCGACCAACGGAAAGCACAACCGTGGCGCTGGAACGACATGGTTGAAGGGTCGAGATGACGGACTAGAGGGGGGGGGGTTGAATAGTCCTTTTAAAACTAATCGTAGCGGCTAACCGAAACAAATGCGGAATTAAAACTATCGGTCTAGCCAAGACTACACCCCTCTACCTATACTCTATGACACCTTACAAAAGATTCTAATCAATGCAAATAAGGTGTCGGGCTAGCTAGAGCTCACCTAACCAATTCTAGAAGCAAAGTCACATAAGCCTATGCAACTAGTACTTCAAGCACGGGGGAGCTCCTATGCAATCTAGCAAGCAAAGCACAAAGCCTAAGCTCACTAGCAATGCTCAATAACAAGGCTACACAAGCCAAATTAGAGAGCTCAACTTAGCTACACAAACTAAGCAACTAAACACTAGCACAAGAGATAGTATTGCAAAACAAGCTAGTGCAAAACAGCAGGCAGTCGGTACTACCGGGCTACAAGGCCGGTACTACCGACGCCGGTACTACCGAGCTTCAATGCCGGTACTACCGAGCACCTGCAGGAAGCTACGAAATCGAAGTGGATGAGATGCAATCTCAGATCTAGCAATTACCCCACTTCCCTAGATGATGTAGATGATGAATGTAGCTTCCCCAAGTCTTGGTTCCTTGCCAAAAGGTAGATCGAGTCTTCCCAACCTAAGATAGAGTGAAGGAGGGAGGAAGAACACGAAGAACACAAACAAGCGTAATATGCAAGGAACAAAGAACAATAAGAGCAACAAGAGACGGGGATACAAGATTTTATCCCGAGGTTCACTTGGTTGCCACCAAGCTAGTCCCCGTTGAAGCAAGCCCAAGGTTGCCGCCGATCCTCTTGCTAGTGGTGACCCTAAGTCACGCTCTCCACGATGGAGTGCTCACCAAGAGCTCTAGCGTTCGATCCGGCCGGACCACTTGGCGCTCTTCATTCTCCACTAGAGTTGCTCTTCGCGATCTCCCGCGGGGCGAGCACAATGCCCCTCACAAAGCTTCTCCGGAGCCACGCACAATCTTCACGCGGGCTTCACGACGGAGACAAGCACCAAGCCGTCTAGGAGGTGGCAACCTCCAAGAGTAATAAGCACCACCGGCTTGCAACTCGAACACCTAGTGCCACTCGATGCTATCTCTCAAAGCAACGCACTAGGATCGCTCTCTCACACAATCGGATAAGCACTAAAGCATATGTGTGTTAGAGGGGTCGCTAGCACATCCACACAAGCCACCAAGGCTATGGAGTGCTTAGCCAACTTGACCAACCAGCCCAAGGCCGGTTACCACAACTATATATAGAGGGGAGCCACAAACTAGCCGTTTCCCCTTTTCTGCGCTTCGGTCGGTAGTACCGACCCCCTGGGCCGGTACTACCGGTTGTCCAAATGACCGTTAGGATCCCCTTCCTAACACAGTCGGTAGTAGGGTTGGTAGTAGGGTCGGTACTACCGACCCCTATAGCGGTACTACCTCTAGGCCAGATCTAGATCTACACAGAACGCCTCTAAACTTCCTCCAAACATCGGTACTACCAACGGGGGGGTCGGTACTACCGGGGGTCGGTAGTACCGGCCCTATGGCGGTACTACCTTTAGGCCAAATCTAGATCTACACAGAGAACCTTTAAAACGACTTTGATCGCCGGTACTACCGACCAGGGGTCGGTACTACCGAGGGTCGGTAGTACCGGCCCTATGGCGGTACTACCTCTAGGCCAAAAATGTCCCAACACAGAGAGCATGCGATCTGTTCGCGGAGGGGTCGGTACTACCGGCCTCAGGGTCGGTACTACCTCTAGGCCAAAAAAAGACCTCCGCGCTAAAAACGGCCATAACTTTTAGCTCCGAACTCCGATTTCGATGATCTTGGACATTTTGGAAAGCTTATTCAGAGGGCTACACATCCCACATACAAAGCTAAACCAACTCACAAAGGGTTAGTACAGTTTTCCAATCCAAGATCCATCGCTTCTCTTTTTCCAACCAAAGCTTTCTCCAAAACTTCTCTGAGTTGATCCAAATCAACTCCAACACCTTCTCCTTTGCAAAAGTGCCAACACTACCAAGTGTATACAACCTTGTGCATGTGTGTTAGCATTTTCACAAATATTTTTTTTAAAGGATTTTCACTTGCTCTCACCACGCCACTCGATCCTAGCAACATCGCAAAGTTAGATCACTCAAGTGGCACTAGATGACCGATATGCAAACAAGTTTGCTCCTCTTGATAGTACGACCATCTATCCTAAACCCGGTCATAATCTTCTCTACACACCTATGACCGGTGAAATGAAATGCCCTATAAGTATACCTTTGCCTTGCGCATTTCATTCCATCTCCTTCGGTGTTGATGCAACACATGCACCAACCTATCATCAAATGATATGATCCACTTCATATCATCACATGGCCTCCATGGTCCATCGATCTTGACATCACTTGCTCTTCACCATCGCTTTGGTCCTTCGGCGCCAAGTCTTGCTTAAGCCTCCCGACACTCGGTACCAACGGCTTCAAAGCCTCCAACTTGCCCTTCACCTTCGCAACCGGTTCATCAAGCCAAGTCTTGCCTTTCTTCACCATCTTAGCCACATGACCACATGTCATGTTTCATGTGCATTAAGCTCCTTCTTCACATGTGTGAGCCTTGCAACATATTCCAAGCCATTTCTCCTTTATGGCATATGCTGCTCACACATGATCACCTGTGGACTAATCACCTGTGTAATTCACTTCAACCACATATTAGTCCACCTAAGTTGTCACTCAATTACCAAAACCAAACTAGGACCTTTCAATGGTGCGCTCGGCGAAGTCCCAGACAATCGGTCCAAGGGTGGTCATCCACTGGGTTCCCAGAACCAGATCATACCCTGCAATTGGCATGACAAAGAGATCGACGTGGAAGTCAGTGTTGTCGATGGAGACCGGCGCGTTCCGTATCACGCCGGGACTGGCGACCTTCTCACCATTGGCCACAGTCGCCGCAAGGCGCGGTCGGGGCTGGACAGGCAGCCTAGTACACAGTGCCGCCTCGGCGATGAAGTTGTGGGTGGAGCCGCTGTCGAGAAGCGCGATGAAGGTGGTGGCGCCCAACGATACCTTGATCTGCATCGTGTCGGAGATCGGCACGCCGGCGACCGCGTGCAAGGAGAAGACTGGCGTCTCCGTGTGTGGTGTCTCATCCCCCGCGGTGTTGTTGCCAGCATGATCGTCCTCCACCACGCTGTCGAGGAGGAACAAGCGCTTGCGGACGCGATTGTCCCCTCGACCATACTTCTCGTCACAGTTGTAGCATAGGCCGAGGCGGCGACGCTCCTCCTGTTCGGCCTGTGTTAGCCGTTTCACCGGCCGGCCCTCCACCGTGACCATAGGCAAGGCCACCTTATTGGCCGGCACGGCCTGTGGAGCGAGGCGTGGAGCAGGAGCAGGCAGGAAACCACAGGACGCGGCCCGGGGCGGCGCTGTGGTATATTGCTCCCGTAGTTCCATCTGCCGGGCCAGACTTATGGCGGCCGCGAGGGACTGCGGGTTTTGAATCTGGACGTTGAGGCTGAGCGGTGGTAGGAGGCCACCCGTGAAGAGTTGCACACGCTGTGCCTCGTCGAGGGGGCCGACGCGAGGTAGGAGCGCTTGAAAGCGGTCCTGCTCCGCGACGGTGCCGGTGTGGTGGCAGTCCGCGAGCTCGAAGAGGGGGGGCGGTGTGCAGGGGCAGCCTGTTCCGCAGGTTGATGAGCTCCTTGAACCGGCGCCACGATGGGGTGCCCTCGTCCATTTGGACTTGGATGTACCACATCTGCGCCCCTTCCTCGAGGTTGTAGGACGCCATCCACACCTTCTCTTCCTCCATGATCCGCTGCTAATGGAGGTATGACTTGCAGCGGTTGATGAAGATGAGCGGATCGGACTTGTCGTCGTACCGCGGGAAGTCCATCTTTTGGAACTTCGGCGGTTGGTCGTTGTGGTGCTCGCCGGAGCCCGGCTTGCTAGCCGAGGTGGATGAGCGGTCGGAGGACAGGGAGGCGATCGCCTTGGCGTTGGCCTCCGCAGTGGCTTGCAAGGTCTTGACGGCGGCAGCGAGCATCTCCACGGTGGACTTGAGGTCGCTGTTGTCCCCCATGGCGGTGGCGCAGGATACAATGGACGAAGAAGCGAGGGAGGGCGGTGCGGCGGCTGGTGGTGGTGAAGGCGACGCGGCGGCTGATGGGGAGGTGGAGCGGGAGGGCGAGGATCGCTAGGACCGTGATACCAGGTTGTCAAGGATGTCGGATCCTAGGGTAGCAGGCCCTCGACTACGGAGTTCGTAGTCTCGTGCCGTCTTCTAGGGCTGAGGTTTTACCCCTCTGCCGTAGGCTTAGTTGAGAGAGAGAGATAGATGAGAACGATAATATCTTGCTTGTCCTTCTCGGTTCTGATTACAAGGATAATATAGCCATGCGGCTTGTAACAACCAAGGGAAATAAAACTCCTATAATTAAACAAAATGACTCCTGCGAATAAGGAACTCCAAACGATCCGCTGCCTAGCCTGTTGCTATTCTTTCCATCCTAGCCACTAGCCGATCCTGCCTGCCTTGCATGCCCAGATGGTGGCTGCGCGGTGGACGTCACGGCCCCGCCTTCTCCTTGAATAGGAGCTGCCCCACATGACATCAAATTTGCCTCGAGAGAACTTGAACGGTTGAACCTGGGTGAAAGGGGAACCCTTGGAGTGGCAAAAATCATGGTCCCCAAAGTATCATCTATGATGCATCATCAGCTTCAATTGTTGTGACAAAATCTCATATTCTCACCATTACTTTCAGGACCTTTTGCTGTTATTGATCAACATTTGGATATTACTCTTCCAAATTGTCATGATGCTGTATGCCTCATGCTCATAATCTGCATAACTAGGAAGCACCAGGTAGGAAGGTATAAACACAATGTATTTATTGTGTAACCAACAAAAGAAAATGTGTTGTTGCTGACCACACATACTGTAATTGCTCCTAAGTTAATTTCTTAAACCATAAGATTGTGGATCATTTGCTAAACTATTTTTCTTTCTAATATAGCACATTAGTTCACCATATTGTCCCCCCCTATTTTTTGTTTCAGTTGGTTATGTACGACAGACGGCTTCCTTGTCTTGATAACTATTTTGATAAGGTTCGTAAGGAGCCACAATTTTGTATGAGCGACAAATCACTCAGCTGTCAACTTCCACTTTTTCTGTTTTTTAGTTTCTTATCTTGATCGTGATCTCTTGTATCTGCTTTAGGCTCTGATGTATCTCTGGCCACATTTCAAGGTAGTGTTTGACATGTATCTTCAAAGCTTATATCAGTGTGATGCGCAAACAATATGGATAGACGGTACCCATCCACACCATATTGCAAGGTGCTACGTGGAGTTCACAGCATCCCTTGTTCAACTTAATGCTGAATGCGGAGATGGTCAGGTTTGTTGAATTACATAATGACATTGCCTTTTTAATATTGCAAGCAGCTGTATATGTACTAATATTGATAAAAACATTATTTTCTATATGGTTACTTAAATAGTACCTTGATGACCTACTTACATATATCTCACTTCTGAAGTTGTTCACTTGGTCATCGTTATGCAAGTAAATTATCAGTCTGTTCTCGTTGGATTTCCAATAGGACTGCTACACAGGTTTCCATAAAAAAATTTCATAAAGTAGACTACAACTGGAAATCTTTATTCAGGAATAGGCATTATAGTACCTCTTATGCTACTCAATAAAATCATATTTTATGATGGAAGTTTGGTCAAAATACAAGCTGGGTTGTTGGAATAAACTACCCAATGTGCCATTTTCTAATTTGTGCATCTTGGCAATGACAAATACTACCTCCAATATTTTTATACATGACACTGGTTAGTTCAATAAAAAAATTGGTCAACTAACCAATGTTTTACGTATACACGACTTGAATTCTTTAATAAGAAAACATCAAAATTCTGTAAACCAAGGATTAGCTAATCAGCCCTTCACAAAAATGCAAGAAAAAGTAAAAGTTAGAGCTAAGAAGATCTCACCTTTTTTATAAGAAAACACCAAAACTCTGCAAACCAAGGATTTTTTTGGAAGTTTAGGAAAGGAGCCATTTTGTCTGAATTCAAATTGAAATTGTTCAGAGGAAAATATATGACTTGGCTGCACATGGGCTTGAGTCTTGGCCATGCCTTGGATCCTGGACTTTGTGGAATCATCGCAACAGGTGTGTATTTGATGGTTTGTCTCCTAATCTAGCTAGAGTGTTTATGCTAGCTAGTGAGGATCTCCGTCTTTGGAGTTTAGCCAGGGTTAGAAGCATTTCATTTCTCCTTGCCCTTGTGCTATTGCTGAGTTGAGTTATTTTAGACCGAGGTCATTTTTACCATTGGTAAAGGTGCTATTGTTGTTTGTAGCATTGTAGTTCTCTAGTGTGTGCATTCTTCTTAATATAATGATACACAACTCTCCTGCGTGTTCGAAAAAAAACTCTCTAGTGTGTGTGTGTGTGTGAGTTTGTGTGGGGTTTTAAGGGCTCTCACTCCCTTTGTTCCTCTTAATATAATGATACACAACTCTCCTGCGTGTTTGAGAAAAAAGCCACACATTCACAATTGAGAAACCATTGTCTGGTCACTGTGTCACCACGCTCATCTGCTAGCTATCTTCAATATACCTCTCTTTAGTACCAAACTTGAATACGAAATAGAGTTTTTGACCTTCTCCAAGAAAAATGTGGGGCAGGGATCAAAATTCCAGTTCTAGATTCATTCCAAAATTGTGATATTGTTCCACCACTCAGCTTTTGGTTTTGTGGATGCTCTACTTAAGTTGCCAGTTTATATGATAGTATGATTCATGATTTATGCAGCTTGATATGAACTTGGAACGCTTGCAGTCAGCTATTAATGTCCTATTTATTAGGCTTGCCCAAACTTTTAGAACTACCAAGCTGCAGCACCTTTTTCTTTTGAATAATTATGACATGGCCATCTCTATCCTGAAGGTCTGTTTCCTGCTTCAATTTATAATTTCTCATCTTATACTCATTAGAATTCTTTTGAAATTTTACTGTAGCTTTATCTTTTCTCAGGAAGCTGGCGGTGAAGCCAAAAAACTGCAAAAATATTTTGAAGAGATGTTAGAAACTAACATGATGGCTTTTGTGGTAAAGCAATCCTCTCATGTCTCAAAATCTGGCTATGTACTATTATTTTAGATCAAAGGCTCAACCCAGCTTTATTAGAAAGCTTAAAGGTGAAGCCCCAATCCAGCACTGGTATTTATCAGTTTACAAGAATGCACCAAAACAACTGAAAAATGTAAGATAAAGATAACTCTCTCTACTCTCCTTGACACATCTAGCAACCCAAAGACTAAAAACACTTCTAGCATTAACCTACAGGACTCTAAGATCCGCTCAACTCGCGGGACTAATAGGCTGGTTATTAGTCCCTTGTGGGTATGTACTATTATTGAGCCACGGAAATTAACAGGCTGGTTGTAGTTTGTGGATTGTGCTTGTCTGGATTGCTTCTGGTGGGATCTAGTATTTTTTTTTATTGAAGTTATGCTAGGTTGAAACCGATCTGCACTACAACAATGCCACAACAGGGGACTAATCATAAGTTTTAGATCGCAAATGATTTGGACCCTTTACATTATTTCTGGTATGTTGACACAATACATATATTGATAACTATAAAAATATTTGGTATAAAAAAAACTCGACCAGGGGGAAAGACGTCCCTTGATTTTCGTCTTAAGAAGATGATGTCGTGACTCGAACCGGGCTAGCTCAGCTAACCGCTTCTTTGGCGTGTTGTGCTGACTAGTTACACCGTAGTCACATTGTTTATTGTTGGTAACTGGCAGATCACTGCATTTATTGAACTTCGGAGTTCGGAATGAGTAAAGATATGCACCTTACACTTTGAAATATAATTTCTTAAATCTTAATTATTCTAATTAACATTTGTTGATAACATTCCCTATGGCGAATGGAAATGAGAACATTAAGATATGATTACAAGATAATATTTACAACTATTTATTTGGATTTATCAGTGTTGTGAGTTTCATTCGAGCTCTGATACATTTTGTTTTGCCTTTTAACCTTCTTCATGTTCGAGGAAAAAAAGTCCTTTAACCAAAAATGTTCAGGAGTCATACCCAGGTGTCAGGGAGGTTAAATAGCCTCCCCACCACAAGAACACTGACCTATTTCCAGTTTACTATCAATATAAACTTAAATATTATAGGCTCCTTTTTATGAACTGAAATTATTTCATTGTATCTTTTCAAACATAGTTTTTTATGTCATTTTTATTGGAGTACAGGATGATTTGCTCATGGAACATTTCAGTGACTTACTTCGGTTTGTGAGGAGTCATGTTTGTAAGTTGCAGAAAATTTCATGCCAGTTGATGTGAATGCTATCACCCATGGGAATATTCAAAAAATGATCACTCTTATCCTCTTTTTAGCGGAAGATCTGGTATCTTACACCGAGGACACCAACATTGCTGATGTTGAGCCAGTTGTGAAGAACTTTGCCATGAAGTGGAGAACTGCTCTAGAGCTCATGCACAACGAAGTCATAACTTCTTGTAGTAACCTTTTGTCTGGGATGGCAATTCTAAAAGCAGCAATGACTCAGTTGCTTAATGACTATAACAGGCTCTCAGAATGTGTGAAAAAAATCACAGGGGGTTCGAGTTTGAACAGACATATGGTTTCCATCACCTCTATTTCATATGAAATCAGGAAATACTCAAGAACACTCTAGTTTCTTATCATGGCCTCCAAGAAGTTCTGGACAAAAAGTTAAACCAAAATTTCATCATCGAGACCTTTTTAAATCTTCTAACCAGACAAGTGCCAGTTGACATTTTTACTTTGAATTTTAAAAGTAGGTACTGTAAATGGCACAGTTAAAACATCTTTTACTGTATGTTTGTTACTGTTATTGGTATTTTTTTATGTGCTATATAGCCCACCTCAACTTTTTTCTTTGAAAGGCTCAGCCTAACTCAACTTGCTTGAGACTATTAGGCGTGTTTGTCAATCAGACTATACTCGACAATAGTAACCTACTCATGGTTTCATCCTGGAAAGCTACTAATTTCTTGACGTGTTACCTGTAACTCATTGTTTCATCCTGGAAAGTTACTAATTTCCTGACGTGTTACTTATTATTTTCCATAGTTTATTGAATCACCCGAAGTTTGGTAGTATGAGTGAACTGCCGTAGTATGTGCACTAGAGAGAATATTACAGGAAGCTTGGACATATAGCTAAGCAAGTATTTTTGTCAACTCTTGTATCTGTGTTAGCTTCGTATGGACATAGGCTATGTTGAGCTACAAGTTGGCTTTAATCCGTATAAATCAGTCATGAAACATTATTTTTCTCTCATAGTGAATCAGTCGTTTCTGCTTACCAACTGACTCATATGGTTTATTAAATCACACATACAGTAGTATGGACATATTTTATTGAATCACCCATATCCCATCTGTGTTAGCTTCGTTTTCTAGCTACGGAGTATAGCTATCCTAGAGACAGAATATTACAGGAAAGCTTGGACATGACATTTCGATCGATTGGTTTCGGCTTGCATATCATTGTCAACTGTTGACGGTAAGTATGCTTTAAAATATCTTTTGCTCTTTATTCATCTGCCAGATGAACACCTTTCTTTAATCCTGGACATAGATGAAGTTCTAAATAGGAAAAAGGCGTGTTCGTGAAACTACTGTGCTTGAAACTGGCCCAGCTGAAATAAAAAAAAAAACCCTGGATTTGCAGAATCTTGCCAGTATTCCAAATTCGTTTGGTATTGATTGAATGTAGTGCAACAAAGAATTTGAAGATTTCCCCTGTCAATTATTGCAGATTTGCATAATTCACTGTTGTTCCCTGAATGCTGAATTTGCCATTACGGTTGTTCTGATGAATCAACTCTTGCAGAGACAGATGATCATAAGATCACTAAAGAAAGAGATAATGCTACTCCGGATATTTTTTTTGGATGCTGTGATGTAGAATATGGCTATATATTGTCCTGTCAGAAAGGCTATATATGGCTCAAGTACCTAAGAAAGATGGCAAAGCAACTCAATGCTGTAGTTGTACTTGTAGCTGGTGTCCTTTTCTTGCTCCACTGCTGCTGCCACCGGGCACTTGTGAGTTGTGATCGCTGCTGTCCTCTTCAATCTTGCATTCTGCAGGGGGAAAGCATCCGTCGACCGTCATGCCAATGCAAGCGGTAATGGAAACCAACCCATCCATCACGTCTCCGTCTTCTGATCAATCTTATCCGTTTGTCCTTCGCAGATCATCCAAGATACCTCCCAGGCTCTGGACCAAAAGTCGGGCTCGATTGTTCTGCACATTGGTATGGCGTGTGTGTGATGGATCCTCCTGACGCTGAAGCTCAGAGGTCACCGCTAGCATCAAGACTACTACTAGCCGGTAACTCGGGACCTGTACTGTACAAATCACGTGTAGGTGCAAGTGCAGTCCTGACTCCTGAGCAAGTCACCACGGATCCTGAGCTGTCAGGCTACCTGTTTTCGTTTTCGCCGACGCGACCTGTCCCTGTCTGTGTTGCGTTGGTTTGGTGCGGTGCATCTCGATCTGCAGCAGCTAAACGCCGGTCGGCGACACAGTACGTCCTGCGCCCGTCCCGGCCGGCGGCATCCGCATCCAGGGTGCAGCGAACCGCGGCGCGACCCCACCACGCATCCACTGGGCCGAAAAGCGGCGGCCGGAGCATCCCCCTCGCCGCGCGCCGTCCATTGCGTCAGGTGGCTATCCGTCCGGTCTCCGTGACCGCGACCGTACCGGCTCTGTGGCCCTGTGGGAGATCGAGCGGAGAGGAGGAGGGTGGTGCACCGTGCCAGCAGAACGTTGTTTTTTCGCGCGGTTTGGGGGCGTGTCAGGCTATCTACACTGGAGAACGGTATAATCTGCTGCAGTACCAGATAGAGGGAAGATAGTCCGCAGCGGTGTTCGGTAAACAATACTTTACTATCCAGGATCGGTCTTCATCCGTTAAAGCTAGCGTGGTAGCGAACAGTATAGCGGAGGATGTCGCACGCTGACACAGCGCCCGCAGCAGTGACTCAGCGCTGCGCAGAATGAATCGGTGGTAGGCCCCACAGTTTTAACTACCTAAAAAATATAATAACTCACAAATTAAAAAGTCAAATTAAATTCCGATTACACCATTAAATTTGTTTCAATAGATCCTTCAAAACAAGATCTCACATGAATATATTTAGATAATTTTTTTTACATACATGTGGACCCTACTGTGGATAGAGGATGATATAGAGGATGGATGAGTGCGGGAGAAAGAGATATAGAGGAGAGAATCTCACATGTTGATGTCGTCCGCTTTTGGTGCTTAGCTGCCTTGCCTTTCATCCGTCCAAATCTGGCCGGGGGAGGGGAACAAAGGGCCGTTCCCCGTTGTTCTCCCTTTTTCCCCTGCCTGCTCTGTCGACTGTGTAAATAACGCTGGGATCAAGCCACAGTCGGCATTCGGCAGGGCAGGATACGGGGCCGCACCATGGCCTCTGTTTTCTTCTTCTTCTTCTTCTTCTTCTTCTTTTTTTTTGTAAGGCGCCATTTTTTGGCGCGGCCTTCCGGATTGTTTGGATTGAGCCCTCGTCTGAGAGCTGCCGGCCAGGCAGGTCGATCCGACCCCAGGTGTCCGAAATCGACGGCCTGGAGCTGCTGCCTGCCCAGGCATGTTTCCCAGGGCACCATCCAAACTAGCCTTTCCTGCGGTGCGGGGGTTCGAACCCTCCGCCGGCTGCTTCCCACCCTTGGGAGCCACTGGCCCGTCCGCTGCTCTGTCTGAGAGAACAGAGAATTAAATAACTTAATAAATAAACAAAAAAACATTAACGTTAGTGTTTCCATGTTGAATTTTTTCAACTTTACTACTATAGCACTTTCGTTTATATTTGACAAATATTGTCCAATCATGTGTTAACTAGGCTCAAAAGATTCGTCTCGTACATATTAGTTGTAAATCACGAGACGAATCTTTTGAGCCTAGTTAGCACATGATTAGATAATATTTGTCAAATACAAACGAAAGTACTGCAGTTGACAAAAAAAATCTCACCTTCTCAATCTAAACAAGACCTAGGTAAGCGAGCTCTCAAAAAAAAAAAAAAAAAAAAAAAAAAGGTAAGCGCAAGCGCTACGAGTCAGTAGTTACATCTGTACTGTATACCACAGCATCTTTTGTTACGGACCTACAGGAGCTCTCGCTGGAACGCTGTCAACATCTGCACATAAACAAATTGATTTATAGTTTGCTTATTCTTTTGCCTACAGTACGTGCCAATCTTTGGAAGACACACGTCCCGTCTCCGTCTCCCATCCCACTAAGTACACATAACTATAGGTTTTGGGACATGCACAATATATATACTGTAGCAATTAGCAAACCGCGATCGATGTCGCCAAGATTATATTCCCTCGCCACATACTCCTGTGTATGTGCTTGTGTAAGCAAACTCGGATCCAATCCAAACACAGATGCCATAACGTCTCATGCATCATGCTAAACTATATGATGCATGAAAGCAATTACGCAGCAACAGACATCCCCTACTCTAGCAACCGGTTGGCGGGTATTGCTCTGCTGAGTGTTGACGCACTTTGGTCGTCTGGTAGTGGTAGTATTTCATGGGTTGATTACAGAATGCGATCGAGTGCGGCGGGTCGTCTGGTAGCGGGCGGGGGCAGGTCGAGGTCGAGCCCATGTGCCGCGGAGCTCGCCCCGCCAATCGGCTTCGGCGTCGTGGCAGTTGGCCGCGGGGCGCCCGTGCGTGATCGGTTGGCCCGTCCCGTCACCGACGAACATTTCTGCCGACGACGACGACTCATCCGCTAGCTTTTCCTCGGTCGATCGCTTTGCCTTTTCTCGCCGAGACGCCGGCGCTGCCGGCAGGCTGCCGGCGGTGCGTGTGCGTTTCACTACTACGGCCTTGTTTAGTTTCCCCAACCTACCCTAAATATTTCTAAATATTTCTAGATTTCCCGTCACATCAATCTTTAGCTACATGTATGAAACATTAAATGTAGTTAAAAATAATAATTGATTGTACTTTTAGTATCTACATGTCGAGACGAATCTTTTGAGCCTAGTTGGTCCATGTTTGGACAAAGTTTGTCAAATAACAACGAAAGTGCTACAGTGCAGATTCCAAATATTTTCCGGAACTAAACAAGCCCTACACCCTAGATAATAAAGCAGACAGACACAGCCACACACACAGACACAGGGGTAGGGTGGTGGTGGGTGCGTAGGGAGGCGACGACTTTTCTCTTGTGTTGCATTCCATGAGCCATGCATGTAGCACTTTCCTCTTCTTGGTTCCATTCCAGCGTTGTCCAAGATGAAAGGTACGTTATCTTTATGGAACTACTAGTCCATAAACTTGCTTCTACAGTGACTACAAAAATTGTATGAGACGTACTCCCTCCGTATCGGAAATAGACATCGTTTTGGATAAGTTTTAAGTCAAACATTAAAAATATAAATCATAAATAACTTTTAAATTATTCAGTTTAAAGATGTACAAATCATATAAATAAATTTGTTTTGAAAAATACTTTCATAAAAATATATATATACTACTTTACAACAAATATTTTAAAAGAAATAAGTTACCAAAGTTATATTTTAAAGACCGTGTCACCGTCCTAAACAACATCTAAAAACGATACGGAGGGAGTACGTAAGTGTTAGGTTCGTGTTTAGTACATGTGACTATCCAAAATTACTTATTTTCGTGCTCCTTTTCAACACATTTGAACGCATCTTGGCCCCTAGTGGGTTTCGATGATTGGACGAAACACAAGATTATTGTGACTAACGTGTGTTTTGCAGAAACAGGATTGAGTTAGGTCACGGTAATGGCGACGATACGGGCATATGGAGTTCATGTCCCCTGGCGATGGATATCGTTTCGGTTTTCAAAGGACGGACGACGAAGACGGTGGTAGACTAGGCTAAGTGTCATATGGTGTTGGAGGACACTTAGGTAGTCTTAGGTCTTTGTTTTTCCTTTGGCCGTACTATAAAGGGGAGCGTGAATCAGTAGCTTGACCTAGATGAGTCTATTGAGGTAGGTGTGGTGCACACTTGTTATTTCAGAGCCCTAGGTAGCTCAGAGAGATGCCTTATGTCGAGAGGATCAAAAGTCGTTAAGGCCGCGTCGCGATCCGAGTTGGTTTTGCCCTTAATAAGGGCATTAGACGCTAGCCTGGTGAGCATCGGACGCGTCCGATGCTCACTCAGACTAGGGTTTAGTCTGGTGTGTGGCATCAGACGGTCCGGTGGTGCCACATAGGACGTGCCCGTGCCACTGTTCACGTGCGCGTGAACTTGGGGTTGCACCGGACGCTGCCATCGGACGCTGAGGGCCAGCGTTCGATGGCCATGCAGAGAGGTTCCAGAGAGGGTAAATCCGCATCGGACGCGTCCGATGTGGAGGCATCGGACGCTGCCCAGCGTCCGATGCTCCTTTAACAGGTCTGACAGGATGGTACAGTCGACCGCTGGTCGAGGTCATCGGCGCGTCCGATGCCTAGCATCGGAGCGTCCGATGCCCCCGCAGAGGCACCTGTTTGGTGCTGTTTTGGATGACCGGTTGGGGGAGTATTTATACTCCTTCCCCTCATCCATTAGAGCGTTCTTGCCACTTCCATCTGCTGAGAGACACATTGTGAGTGTGAGATAGTGCAAGAGCCCTAGTGAGGTTGAGTGAATTGCTAATTGAGAGAATTAGTGACCTCCTAGTGAGAATTGAGTAGCAAGTGTGCATCCATCCATCTCTTTGGCCTTGTCTTGGTCAAGTGAAAGTTCTAGCTTGTTATTCTTGGTGATCGGCATCACCTAGACGGCTTGGTGGTGATCGTGAAGCTTGGACAACATCCGATGGCATTGTGGATGACCCAAGCAAGCTTGTGATCGGTAGTGAGCGATTCATCGGGCCGGAGCGGCGAAGAATCAGCTCATAGTGAGCACTTGATCCTTGCGCGGATCAAGGGGGAGCGATACCCTTGCGCGGGTGCTCCAACGAGGACTAGGGGGGTGTGCCGACACCTCGATACCTCGGCAAAAAGATCGTCTTGTCATCTCTACTCCCTTACTTACGCATTTACTTTCAAGCAATTCAATTCCGCATTATACTTGTTGTTCATTCACTATTGAATTGCTTTGCTAGAGTAGGAGTGACATAGACTTGGTCTTTTGTGCAGTAGAATATAGAGAAACACACTTCTAGGCACAAGGGGGTTAATTGGGCTTAATAGGTTTTAATTCTTGCTAAAGTTTTAGAAAAGCCCAATTCACCCCCCTCTTGGGCATCTTGATCCTTTCAATTGGTATCGGAGTCTCGTGCTCTCGATTTAGGCTTAACCGCATAGAGTTAAGATGTCCGTAGGTGATGGACCACCTCCCATGTTCGAGGGAGACGACTTTCCATATTGGAAAATTCGTATGGAGTCGTACCTAGAAGCGGTTGATGTTAGATGTCGCGAAGCCGCCATAACCGGGTTCCCCAAACCCAAGGAGGGCACTAGCCTCATGCCACATGAGGAAGAGAATGAGAAGTGGAATGCAAAAGCCAAAAATATTCTTTTTAGAGGCATTTGCAAGGATGTGTTTAACCGCGTCCGAAACCACAAGAATGCCCATGATCTATGGGATAACATTTGTGCTCTCCATGAGGGAACCAAGAGTGAGCGTGAGGAGCGCTATCATTTAGTTATGCAAAAGCTTCATTCCTTTGACATGCATGCTAATGAAAATGCAAATGAAATGTACTCACGCTTGAATGTTCTTGTAGAAGAACTCAATGGACTTGGCCTCACACAAATGCAACCATCTGATGTTGTGAGGAAGATTCTTTGTGTCCTCCCAATTGACAAATATGAACACATTGTGACGGTGCTACATCAAGGCGATCTTTCCACCGCTACACCAACTCAAATCTTGGAAAAGATCAATGCGCATGAGATGTACATGCACATCACACCAAGTGGTGGTTCTTCCACCGACAAGAAGAAGGACTTGGCCTTCAAAGCTAGCCATGACAAGAAGGGCAAGTCCAAGGCTATTGAGGTGCATCATGAAAGCTCAAGTGATGAAGAGGATGATTCCAACATTGCTCTCATGGTGAGAAGAACCACAAAGATGTTGAAGAAGCTTCACAAGAATGGAGTCAACTTTGACTCAAGAAAGAAGAAGTTCTTCACAAGTAGCAAGAGAAGGCCAATCTCCGAAATGGATTGCTACAATTGCGGTGAGCTTGGCCATCTTGCTCATCAATGTACCAAGCCCAAGAAAGATAACTACAAGAACAAGAACAAGGGCAAGAAATATGATTCATCAAGTGAAGATGAGAAGAAGAATGAGAAGCCCTACAAGAAGAAGGATGGCAAGAAGAAGCAATACCACAAGAAAGGTGGTAAAACTTACATTGTTGGTGATTAGCTCACCGACATTGACTCCTCCGATGGCTCATCCAATGAAGATAGTGATGATGAGAAGGAGAAAGTGGCCGCTCTAGTCATTGGCTCCTCTACACCACCACCACCGTCACTATCATCATCTACACACCTATGTCTCATGGCTAAAGGTGATCGAAAGGTACAAAGCGATGATGACTCTAGTGATAGTGATGGTGAATTTGAGGCACCCTCTTATGATGAGCTTGTTACATTGCTAAACAACTACTCTAAAATCATAAGAAAGACTAGAGCTAAAAATGAAAGGCTTATTCATGACAATGAAGCTCTTGTTGAAAAATATAACAATGCTACACATGCTAGTGATGAGCTAAAAAATGAACTTGCTACTATGTCATCTTCCATCAAGGAGCTCAAGTCCTCTAACAAGGAGCTCAAAGCTAAAAATGAAAAACTTGATAAGATGCATAGTGACCTTACCACTAGTTATGCTTTGCTCAAAGAACAATACACTCAAGTGAAAGTTGATTATGATACTCTCACCGTTGCTTATGATATACTTTCTCATGAGACACATGATGCTCCTAACCTTGTTGTTAAGTGTGATATAGCTACATCTTGTGAGGAATTGGTTAGTGAGCATGATGAGCAAAAGGCTAGTGGCAAGGGCAAGAAAGTGGTTGTGGCCGATCACTATGATGACTACATCAAGATCAAGAATGAGAATGCAAAGCTCAAGAGTGATCTAGAGAAGCTTGCAACCACAAAGCAAGTCATTGTTGAGACCCAAGATGATGATTATAGCATGTCACTTGAGCTAGACATGCTAAAAGAAGAAAACAAGAGATTGAAGATGGAGAGGGATTACAAAATGACACCATCTCAATTGGAACTTCAACAAGAGAATGACAAGCTCAAGAAGGAGAAAGAGCACCTCACCACCGGATTGAAGAAATTCACCAAGAAGTCGGTTTGATCAAACGGTCGCGGTTGATCCCTCAGGGCTATATAAACAGGCCCCTGAGCCCCAGGTCAGATAAGAAGGTCCCTCTTCAGAAGACTATGCTTCAACTAGAAACCCTAGAAGAGACTTCAGGAGTCCTTGGATAATGATGCTAAATTTTTCATCCAAAACAAGGACGATTCAGGAGAAACTATTGATATTCTCAAAGAGGAAGCTCTGACACATCCTTGTGCTTATCCCTGTGAATTTGAAGATGATATTTTCAGTGATGCCGGCGCGTCCGCGCGGGTTTGGCCACAGTTGCGGATAGCTAGCGGGGTGCCCAAGACGCCCCATGCGTTTCCAGCGCGCGAGGCTTCCGTCCTTGGGGCGAACCGAGCACCGGGAGGGGGACGATGGGAGTTTTTTGGTACATCTGTGGGTAAAACGGCCCTCCCACGTGAGTTTTGCGGCACCGTTCCTCCGGAATGAAAGTGTCAAAAACCCACCAAACATGAGTTTTGGGTCAATCGGAGATGATTGGGTGCGTCCGTTGCGAAAAATCAACTGCAGTGTTAGCCAAAACACAAGCTCAACACCTCGACAAGCAAAGTCGGAAACACAACCGCTCTCAAAAGGTCGCCTTTGCGGATCCGGAACCGGTTAAGGTAGAGAGATCCTTAACTGGCTCCGATACAAATTGAAGGACCAAAAAACCACTGTAAACAGGTGAACAATCAATACAACCAACCCGGCCCCGTGCCATCTTCGAGTCCAAGTCGTGTCGTCGTGTTCTTCGAGAGGAGTCATCGATCCGTCGACCTCCGTAAGTCCCGACAACCTTAAAAAGGGTTCACAACCATATCAATACAAACCGGCCCCGTGCCATCTTCGAGTCCTTTGTCGTGTCGTCGAGTTCTTCGAGAGGAATCATCGATCTATCGACCTCCATAAGTCCCGACAACCTTGTTATCAACGATTTCAAATCAAAAAATTGCCAACTACAAAGTTTCATAACTTTTCGAGACGAACAACTATTGTATTGGTCATTTTCCCATCCGAGGTCATTTACAAAATTTAAATTTCAAATTTGAGACCATTCAAACATCCTAGCAATGCGTCAACTCGCCCATCATGCTCATCTCAAATTCCCTGCTCATAGTATCTGCAAACTTGGCAACCAAAGCGTGAGAAGAACCACCAAAAATGATATCATCCACGTAAATTTGGACCAAGAGAGTATCAAGCCTCCAATGCCATGGTACCTACACACATTCATCCACTCTTTGATTGTACCCAAACTCGTTTGGGTCCTCTCAAGTTAGGTGCAACATACTTAGCAAAGTCAATATCTTAAGGGGAAATATTTACAACTTTCAGCAACAAAAAGGAGAAACCATTCCAGAAACTTGGGAGCGTGTTCAGGAGCAAATCTTAAGAATCCCACATCATGGAATAGGGAGGGTCAATGTCTTCAAAGTGAGCTACTCATGAACACCGTAATGAAGACCAATAGAAATGGTATTGACTTCCTTGAAGAGAAGATGAAGCAACGCAAGAGCATCTCAAAGCCAAAGAAGAAGAAGATTGGGAGATGCTATGAGTGTGGAAAAGAAGGACACTTTGCTCATGATTGTGAAGAGCCCAAACTCACACCCTTGCCCAAGCATGCTAGGCCCTTTGCTTTCAATGCTCACTACATGCTTAGACAAGATTCTAGTGGCAAAATGAAAGTCATGTTCATGGGGCCTCCTAACAAGAATAGGCCAAAGCAAATATGGGTTGCAAAGTCACTAGTTGAGAAGGTTAAGGGACCTCAACAAGTTTGGGTCCCGAAAGCTCAAGCTTGATTTCTTGTGTGTGTAGGTGAACTACAAGACCGGTGGATCTCATTGGGTGATTGATAGTGGTTGCACACAACATATGACCGGTGATCCCCGGATGTTCACCTCACTAGAAGAGAATGTTGATGACCAAGAAAAGATTACATTTGGTGACAACTCAAAGGGCAATGTCAAGGGATTGGGCAAAGTGGCAATATCAAATGATCATACCATCTCCAATGTGCTTCTTGTTGCATCTTTGAGCTTCAACTTGCTATCCGTTGGGCAACTATGCGATCTTGGATTTCAATGTTTGTTCACCGACAAAGAAGTGGTTGTGACCAAGAAAGATGATACATAAGTGATCTTCAAAGGCTTTAGATACAACAATCTCTATCTAGTAGATTTCACCTCCGAAGATGCCAACTTGAAGACATGTTTGTTCACTAAGAAATCACTTGGTTGGCTATGGCATAGAAGATTGGCACATGTTGGAATGAACACTCTCAACAAGCTATTGAAGAAGGATTTGGTTAGAGGCTTGAAGGATGTCAAATTTGAGAAGGACAAACTGTGTAGTGCATGTCAAGCCGGCAAACAAGTTGCAAATACTCATCCAACAAAAGCCTTTGTATCAACATCAAGAGAGTTAGAGCTACTTCACATGGATCTTTTTGGGCCAACAACATATGCTAGCTTGGGTGGAAATCTCTATTGCCTAGTGATTGTGGATGACTATTCTAGATACACTTGGGTATTCTTTCTTCATGACAAATCCGAAGCAACCCCTTCATTCAAGAAGTTTGCCAAGAGAGCCCAAAATGAGTTTGACTTGAAAATCAAGAAAATAAGAAGTGATAATGGAAGAGAATTTGACAACACCCACATTGAGGAATATTGTGATGAAGTTGGGATCAAGCATGAAGTCTCCGCAACCTACACACCACAACAAAATGGGGTAGTTGAGAGGAAGAACCGGACTCTAATAACCCTAGCAAGAACAATGTTAGATGAGTACTCTACACCGGAAAGATTTTGGGCGGAAGAAATCAACACCGTTTGCTATGCATCAAACCGGTTGTCCCCCCCATCGTCTCCTTGGCAAGACCCCCTATGAGCTACTCAACAACAAGAAGCCGGATGTATCTTTCTTTAGAGTGTTTGGGTGCAAATGCTACATCTACAAGAAGCGCCAACACCTAGGGAAGTTCTAACACCGATGTGATATTGGTTTTCTTGTTGGTTACTCATTGAAGTCCAAAGCATATCGAGTATTCAACCATGCCACCGGGATGGTAGAAGAAACATATGATGTGGAATTCGATGAATCTAATGGCTCTCAAGGAGAGCATGAGAATCTTGATGATGTAGGTGATGAACCATTGAGGGAGGCCATGAAGAACATGCCGGTTGGAGCCATCAAGCCTAAAGATGATGATGATGTGCAAGTCATTGACAAGCCATCCTCATCCAATGTACCACATGATGATGACAAAGATGGGAGGGATCCAAATGAAGACACTCATGTCTCCCATGATCAAATGGTGGTAAAGCTCAAGATGTTGGTGCTCCACAAGCGGCCCCTCAAGTGGTTGATCGAAGGACTACTCCTCTACTACAAGCTCATCCTCAAGATCTCATCATAGGGAGTCCAACAAGGGGTGTAATGACTCGATCTCAAAAACTTGCTTTATTTATTGAACATCACTCCTTTGTGTCTCTTGTTGAGCCTACCATTGTAGATGAAGCTCTAGGTGATCCGGATTGGGTGAATGCCATGCATGAAGAACTAAACAACTTCACCCGCAACCAAGTTTGGACACTTGAAGAGCGACCCAAAGGCGCAAGAGTCATTGGAACAAAATGGGTGTTTAGAAACAAGCAAGATGATCAAGGCAAAGTTGTTAGAAACAAGGCAAGGCTAGTGGCAAAGGGGTTCTCTCAAGTTGAAGCTTTGGATTTTGGAGAGACCTTTGCACCGGTTGCAAGACTAGAAGCCATCCGTATCCTCATTGCATATGCATCACATCATGACATTAAATTATATCAAATGGATGTGAAAAGTGCATTTTTAAATGGCTTCATAAATGAACTAGTCTATGTTGATCAACCTCCCGGGTTTGAAGACCCTAGATATCCTAATCATGTTTATAGGTTGTCCAAGGCGCTATATGGGCTCAAGCAAGCCCCAAGAGCATGGTACGAGCGCCTCCGGGACTTCCTCATTGAGAAGGGCTTCACCATTGGGAAGGTCGACACTACACTATTCACCAAGAAGCTTGATGGAGAGATCTTCATTTGTCAAGTCTACGTTGATGATATCATCTTCGGGTCAACAAATGAAGCCTATTGCAAGGAATTTGGTGACTTGATGTCGAAGGAGTTCGAAATGTCCATGATTGGCGAGCTCACATTCTTCCTAGGCTTCCAAGTCAAGTAATTGAAGGAGGGGACTTTTATATCTCAAGAGAAGTACACAAAAGACCTCCTCAAGCGTTTCAACATGGATGATTGCAAGCCTATCAAGACTCCAATGCCAACAAATGGACATCACGACCTAGATGTGGGAGGTAACCCGATTGATCAAACTCTCTACCGTTCCATGATTGGTAGCCTGTTATACTTGACCGCATCTAGGCCCGACATCATGTTTAGTGTGTGCATGTGTGCTCGCTTTCAAGCCGATCCTAGGGAATCACATCTCATAGCCGTGAAGAGAATCCTTAGGTACCTAAAGCACACCCCAAGCATTGGCCTTTGGTATCCCAAAGGAGCTAACTTCCAACTCGTTGGGTATTCCGATTCGGATTACGCGGGTTGCAAAGTAGATAGAAAAAGCACATCCGGAGGGTGCCATTTGCTTGGGAGATCACTAGTTTCATGGAGTTCGAAAAAGCAAAATAGTGTGGTCTTGTCTACCGCCGAGGCGGAATACATAGCCGCGGGTGCTTGCTGTGCACAAATCCTTTACATGAAGCAAATCCTTTTAGACTATGGTGTAGTTCTAGAAAGGGTACCTTTGTTGTGTGACAATGAGAGCGCGGTTAAGCTTGCTAACAACCCGGTTCAACGCTCTCGCACCAAGCACATAGATTTTCGCCATCACTTTCTTAGAGATCATGTTTCCAAGAAAGACATATCCTTAGAGGGAGTTAGAACCGAAGATCAATTGGCGGATATCTTCACAAAACCCCTAGATGAAAACACTCTTTGTAGATTGCAAAGTGAGCTTAATGTGCTTGATCTAAGTAACTTTATAAAAAAGGTGAAAGGGGATTGTCTTTGCATTGCATTGTATAATATGCCATGTTTAATTTATGCTATGCACATAGGCTTGTCAGACGTGGTTAAGATAACCGCCCTAAAAAGCGTGTGAAGAAGCTTACCCATGAGCAAACTTGACAAGCACCTAGATTCAAATTTCGTATTGCATTGCATATGCATGTGTGTTGCTTTGTCGTTTCTTTTCGGTTAAGTTTTGAGCAACCGCTGTGTTCGTCCACCGCTAGGGGGAGCATTTGAGGCTCCTAATGGTTAAGTCCCCTAGTTTTGGTGGCCGCATGTTGTCTCCTCGGGATTTATCGCCTATTTTACCTAAAAATAGTAAGTAGCCTATGGCAAAATATTTCTAAAATCAAGGGTTTATGCGTGGATGCTCATACTAAGTTCCAACTGGTGTTTATTTGCCTCTTATTTGAGTTGGAACTTGGTTGGGAGAGGGAGCCGCAACAGAAATCTTCAAAACAGCCCAAAATGAGGCATCAGACGCTGCATCGGACGCTCCCCCAGCGTCCGATGCCCTGCACTGTAGACAACTCTGGCTGGAACAGTGTCAGGGTAGCGTCCGATGTGTCACCATTGGAGCGTCCGATGCTCCATCGGACACTTGAAAGCCCTAGTTTGGTTTTGGTTAATTGATGAAACCTATTTGGTCTAATCCTATTGCTAAGCATGTGTGTAGCCTATAAGAAAGGATTGAGACCAAGCCAAGTGGTAGAGCTAGCAAGGTGGCAACCATGGAGGATGGTGATGGCCACAAGCACTCAAGAGATCAAGTGCTCTACCATTGGTGAAACGAAGAAGAGAAGAGATGAAGCAAAGAGGCCCGAAGGCAAAGGTATAACCTATAGGGCTCTTTGTTTTGGTGATCAAGACACTTAGCGAGTGTGATCACATTTAGGTTAGATAGCCGTACTATTAAGAGGAGTTGATTCACGGCTTATGTGATGTTCAAGTGCCACTAGGAGTTCTCTAACATATTGATGCTATAGACCTAGTGAGTGACTAACAAAACCCCTGGGAAAATGCTTTGCAAAATGCTAACACACTTGCATACAATGATGTACACTTGGTGGTGTTGGCACTTTTGGGATAAGGGGGTGTTAAGGAGTTGTGGAGAAGTGGGAGAAACTAGTGTATAGTCCTTCTCCCTCCTGCCGAGCTTGCGAGGCAGGATTCAGCGGATTTCGAAAGTGAAGTGTCATGCTCAGGGAGCATCGGATGCTGGCTGAGCGTCCGATGGTTAACCCTAGCTTCTGTCAGAATTTGAAGGAGCAACGGACGCTGAGGAAACACTGTTGCAGAGTCCGATGCAGGTGACGTGGCGCGAGTTAGTTTTCCAGGGAGCATCGGACGCTGGCCTGCGTCCGATGCAAATCCATCGGACGCGTCCGATGTGATTTGGCCCTCTCTGGAACCTCTCTGCATGGTCATCGGACGCAAGGGTTGAGCGTCCGATGTGAGAGTGCCGAAGCATCCGATGTGGCGCAGAAACGAGCTGAAAAGACTGAGTGGCATCGGAGCGTCCGATGCCTGGCATCGGAGCGTCCGATGTCACATTAACCGTGGCGCGAAGGAATATGACCGTTGGGATCTAACGGGCTGAATTCCTAGCAGTGGGACACGTGGTGCTCATCAGAGCATCGGACGCTGAGTGAGCGTCCGATGGCCCCGACACCGGCGCGTCCGATGCCTCTGTTTCGGGTCCAACGGCTAGGCCGACTTGTGTGGCCTATTTAAGGGGCTTGGCCGGCTAGCTAGGCATCTCTCTTGCACATTTTAATTCCTAAGCATTCTAGTGAGATTTGGCAAGCCTCCCAACTCATCTCCCAAGTTGATTTGATCAAACCAAGTGAGATTGAGTGATCTAGTGCGTGATTTGAAAGAGTTCAATCTAGTGGCACTAGTTCTTCGCATCGGCTTTGAGTTTCTTGTTACTCTTGGCATTTGCTGGTGCCTAGACGGCTTGGAGGCGTTGTGGTGTTGTTGGCAATGAAGGAGATTGTTCTTGGCCACCATCGACCGTGATTGTGAGAGGTTTTGGAGCCTCACCTCGCCGGAGCGGCAAGAGGCATCCTTAGTGGATTGCTCGTGTCATTGAGCTACCTCACTAGCGGTAGATTCTTGTGGCGCTCTTTGTGAGCTTGGCTTTGTGTCAATTAGCCACCGGGTCACCTAGTGTTGGTCGACACAACGGGGAGTAGTGTGCCGGCAAACACGTGAACCTCGGGATAAATCTTGGTGTCCCGTGTGCTTATTGTGATTGCTTCCACATCTTGGTGATTGGTCTTCATATTTATATTCTTGGTGATTGGCATCTCAAGTGGATTTCATCGGTGATTGGCTCTCTACTAGACGATCCCGAAGGCTCGGTGAAATCACTTCTATCTAGCTCATTTACTTTGTGTATTTACATCGAGCTATTTATTTGTGTACTTCTATCACTTGTTGTATATCATTTGTCGTATACCTTGTGTAGTGATATTGTGATTAGTTTACATAGTTCATTCTTTGCACACACTTATTTTTCTTGTATCATCTTGATAATAGTTGTGCTAGAGCTAGTTTATTCTGCATTAGTCTCTAGCTCTAATTGCTTGTGTTCTATAGTTATATTAGGTAGAATTGTTGGATAGGTGGCTTGCAACACACTATTAGGCTAGCGCAAAAAGCTTCGCCATTTGTTATACTAATAGTGTTTGCCTAAGTAATTTTGTAGATTTTTAATTAGGCTATTCACCCCCCCTCTAGCCAATTCGGACCTTTCAACGCTGCCCAGCGTTCGATGCCGAGGGAAAGGACGCGTCCGATGTGTTTTTGGCCGTTCTGGAGCTCTCTGGACAGGCATCGGAGCGTCCGATGTGAATCCATCGGCGCGTCTGATGCCCCTTTAAGCGGCACATTAAGTCCTTTCTGTGACGTTGTGGCCCCACGTGTCATTCCTCTTTTCTCTTATCGTCTTCCTCGCGAGCGCTCCCTCGCCCGTACTCGCGCCGCCGCCCCCTAGCAAACCCTAACCGCCGTGCGCCGCCATCCCCCCCACCCGAGCCCTCGCCGCCGGACACCGTTCTTGTCCACCACCCTCGCCGCGCTGCTTCGCGCTTGTTCCTCCTCGCCTCACAGCCATGCGCGCCCGCCGCTCGACCAACCGCCGAGAGCTCGCCGTCGTTCCTCGCCGAAAAAACGCTCGCCGGTGACTGCGTCCAACTCGCCGGAGGTCGCTCTCTGCCTTCTCCTTCCACTCCGGCGTCCTTTTCTCGGCCGGTAGCTTCTCCACAGTGAGCACCTCCTTTCTGTCTATACTCATGCTCACCACGTGCTCGACAGAATGTCCCAACGCCTGTTCCCATTGATTGTAACCCCGTTTACGCCCGGTTTTCGTGCAGTCCTCCTTGGTGTGACTCGTGGGTGCCGAAACGTCAGTGCTTACCTCTTCTTGAGGTCATTTCGTCGATCGTCAGGTAGCAAAGCCAATTCCACCTCTTATCTCCATGCTTTTCTTCCATAGGCTTTCTCGTCTCTAGACTATATGTGTTCTTATATATCTCCTATCTATTCTATGCAGCGAGTCAGTGTCAGTGACGCTGAGTAATTTTGTAGATTTTTAATTAGGCTATTCACCCCCCTCTAGCCAATTCGGACCTTTCAAGTGGTATCAGAGCCGTGGTCACCGTTTGTTTGAGGCTTAACATCCTCCGGTGTTAAAATGGCTCAAATCAACTATATGGGGAAGCCACCACATTTTGACGGCACCAACTTCGATTGTTGGAAGAGAAAGATGTGTGCATTCACAAGAGGAATGAACATAAAGATATGGGATGTGATTGAGCAAGACTTTGCGGTAATTGATCCCATAAGTCCCACTCCTATAGAAGAAGAGAAGCTTCAATGGAATGATGTGGCAATCAACTTGTTCTATGAAGCCTTTGACACAAAGGTGTTTGAGCAAATCAAAGACCTTGAAAAAGCAAGTGAGATATGAGAGAGATTGGAGGAGACTTATTGTAACACCTCTGGTGATTAATTTGTAATTAACCTGACATGTCATCATCTTAAGTCATAATCATTCTTGTCATGCATTAATGTTTGTCTTATGATTGCTTACCTTTACCTTTCCTAAAGGTATTTTGTGTGTAGTGATTCCTTTTTTTCTAAAACCCTAAAAGCCCAAATCCTCCTATAAGGGCAAAATGGTAATTTCACCTCTGTGCCTAGCTTTGTGTAATTCTTGTGCAGTTTAGTGTCTTGAAGCTTTGTTGTGTGTTCAAAAAACTAAAATCAAAAAACTAAAATAAAAAAACAGACTTCAAATCCCTTTTGGAAAACCCTGATTTCCAAACCCTGGTTTTTACCCCTTATTTATTAATTTAAAAACGATTCAAAATTTGGAGTTGGTCCAAAAAGCAAAGTTGTAGATCTGATCAAGAGAAACAACTTTGGTATTTACAAATTTTCAAGTTTCTGTACAAAGTTTGAAGTAATTTCAAATTCATTCAAACTCCAGTTTTTGTCCCCTTTTTAGTTTTCAAAATAATTTCAAAACTAATGAGTTTCAGAAAAAGTGTATAATAGCAAAGTTATAGGTTTTGACAAAAGGAACAACTTGCATGTTTACAGATTTCAACTTTCAGTATAAAATTAAAAAGTAATTTTGAATTTATTTAAATCCCAAAAGTGTCCCTTTTTCAAATTTCAAATGTGATTTAAAAACTGTTTGGATTTTGAAAATGTTCATATTGACAAAGTTGTAGATCTCTTTTTTCTGCACAACTTTGGTGTTTTGAGTTTTTGCTGCTCAGTTCAAATTTTGGGAGTTATTTGCAAAATACAGAAATCAGTTCAAAGTGAAACCCTAGACCCTACTCCTGTTCATCTTCAACCTAGAGCTAGGGGGGGGGGGGGGGCGACCATGGCCACCCCGCCGGAGCTGCGCGCGCCACGCGTTGGGCTGCCGCTCACCTGCTCCCGACCTGCCGCCTGCGGCCGCGTGATCATTCCGCCCCCGCACGCGCAAAGCGCTGACCTCCTCTCCCGTCCCCCACAGTGCCCAGCAAGCCGCCGCCGCGTGTTCAACGCCGGCGAGCTTACGCCCGGTCCCTGCGCGCACGCCCGTCCTTCCGCCAGCGTGCAATCGATTGCGCACGCTTCGGCCAAGCTTATCCGCCTGCACGCGACACTTATCCGCCCCCGAGCACGCCTATAAAAACCACCGCCGGTCAGCCGGAGTTCTCACCCACCTCCGCCACCGTCGCCAGGCCAGTCCAGAGCCTCCGCCATCCAACCACCTAGCTCAGAAGCTCCGCCGTGTCCTCGCGAAGCTTTTCCCCTCCTCAATTTTACCTCCGCCGCCTCCAATCGCCCGGCGTAACCCCATCTTCCCAAACTCCGGCGAAACACCGGTAAGCACGGGATTGAGAAATATTTACTCCCCGTCCGTGATTTTCTTTCCCCGACCCCTGCTTCATCTTCCTTGCCTCCTTGCGCTCCTATCCGCACATCGGTAACCCCTCTTGGTGGACAGAGCCGCCGGAACGCCGCTCGCCGCCGAGGAGTTCCGCCGAGGCGCCGCCACCGTCGAGTTTCCTCCTTCGACCCTTGTTCCGCCTCGCCGACCCTCGCCCCCGACCCGTGGTGAGTACTCAAAGCCCCCCGGTCTCTGCTTTCACGGCGCAAAGCTCGAGCCAGGCCTCGAGCGGATACGCGTTCACCGTTAGCTCGAGCCAGGCCTCGAGCACACGTTTCCCGTCTCGCTCGAGCCAGGCCTCGAGCGGACTCACACACCCACACCGCTTCGCTCGAGCCAGGCCTCGAGCAAGTACTCACACTGTCTAGCTCGAGCCAGGTCTCGAGTAGACACACACCCTCACCACTTCGCCGAGCCTAGCCTCGAGCAAGCGTGCACCCTCCGCTTCGCCCGAGCCAAGCCTCGAACGAACCCGCGTTTCCGTCTCGCCCGAGCCTCCCAGCCAGGCCTCGGACGGACGATTGTTTCCGTCTCGCCCGAGCCTCCCAGCCAGGCCTCGGACGGACGATTGTTTCCGTCTCGCCCGAGCCGTGCGGTCCGTCGCGCGATTCGCCCGAGCCCTGCGAAGAAGGAGCACAGTGCTCTTTTCTTTTTTCTGAAAAATGTGAATAGTGTTCTGTTTTCTCTTTTTTGTGAGAATTAATCTGTTGTTCCATAAATCTTGAGAAAAATATGGTATGCTCCTTGCACTGTGTAGAATTTTAGAAAAATAAGAAACTCTACCTTTCTGCAAAAATTAGAAAATGAAAAATCCTTCTTTTAATTAAGAAATGGATGGTTTTAGATTTTTAGAAAATCATGTGTAGTTCCAAAATTTATGAGATAAATTTTTATGTGCTAGTTATGTCATGCTTAGTCTCTGGTAGAATTTTGAGGACTTTTGGAGCAACTGTATAAAATGACTTTTTTTTAAATAATTAGGAAAAATAGAAAAGCACTTAGGGTTCATGTTGTATGCCCTGTGATGTGACTTTGGGATTGTTTGCTGTTCATAGACCCCCACCCAACTGGTCTATGATATTTGTGATGCCATGCAATGACTTGTGTTTAGGTCAGATAAAAGATGTTTAATAAGTTCGATTAATCTTGCTTAAGGGTAGAGATAACTAACTTTATGTCAATTCTAAAAATTACTTACACGATAGAAAGTTGTACTCTAGAATCAGTGGTTTTGTCATGTGCTGTATTGTTCATGTCAGCATCCTCATAAGCATACATCATTGCATCCGTATAGTGACCGAAGGAGAAGGCATCAAAGCCGAGTCAGCCGCTGACGAACCTACTCCCGAGGCGACCCCGAGCTCCGACACCTGCACTGCCGACCCCAAGCCTGTCCTCTTTGCTCTTCAAGGCAAGCCCCGGTGCATTTAACCCTTCCCTGTTTTCACAAAAGTTTACTTAAATGCTTTTGAGTTAAAACTACTGCATTATGTTATAAGAGTTGTGTGATGACCTATTACCTGCATTGTCTACCTCCACCAGAATATCCACCTGCTCTGTTTAAAAACTATTTGCAAAATGCTTAGTGATGCTATACAATAGATTTGCAATAAAAATGCCAATTTCAAAAGTGTGATCACTCAAAGAATTTTTATGGGAATTTGGCTTTACTCCCCGACTGTTGGCTAAGTATCTGATCCGTACCTAGTCAACAGCGAGGAAAGGTTATCCGAGCGTACGGTGCCGTCATATTGTAGTCCGGGACTCAACAGTTGACACCGGCCGGGACAGGGTTGAAAAACCGACAGAACCTGTACTCTTGGGTTAGAGTCCCGAGGTGCTTGTTGCTGGCGGAAAAATTTAGGGACCATCCGTATGGGGCCTGTTGGTCAAGACTTGCAACTATTCACATACTTCGGAAAGCTCTGGCTCCGAGGAATCCTTTATTGGACTGACTACCGCGCACTGGGAGTGGAGAGATGGCGGAAGTAGCATGTACCCACGTGGTCGTCGTACCTGGATAGGAGTGGTGTACTGTACTTCCGGGTGGCGTAGGACCGGGCCCAATCTTGGAGGAATCGTGGTAGACGAGTTGGCATATGCAAGCTTGGGTGCTACATATGCAGTGTGGATAGGGATCCTCAGCTGAGTATTATTTATCCGGATTAACGTTGCTCCTCGGTTATGGAGACTTGGTCACTGACTGTCAACGGAGAGTGGTTCTCAACTAGGTATGTTTTGAAAAGTAAAATGAATCATGAACAATGAAGAATTGAGGAATACTTGAATCTTTCCAAAAATAGAACAAGGTTTGCAAAACGCTTTTATGCAAAATACTTGATATTGCTTAAGCCTTACCTTGACTACCCTAAGCCTCTCATTCCTGAGTCTTCTCCCCTTTTCTTTAGTCGGGTAAGTCTTGTTGAGTACCCCAGTACTCAGGGTTTGTTACCCATGTTGCAGGTATGACTGAGTCCCCGATGTGTCTTGCACCTTGCTGCATGACCATCATCCAGGAAGAGGCCGATGAGGCCGAAGAATAGTTGTGCACCCTCGGGCTGGGTGTTTGCAAGTATCTTTATTTCGTTGTACTCCGCTACGCTGCCTATTTCTATTTCCAATTTCTATTATCCGAACTTGGTTTGTAATAACTGCACCTTTAATCTTATTTGGAAACTCAGTTTGTAAAACTAATGTTATTTAAGTCTTCCGCTCTGTATTCCGATGTTATTTGTAAAAGTATCCAAGTATTGTAACCGAATGGTGAGATGATCCTGCGGACAATGGGCGCTGATGCAGCCCGGTGACGAACAGTCTTAATCACACGGAACATCAGTTCGGCTGTCAGTGGATGACAGGGACCGGTGGGCCATGGGATTAGGGCCGTTACGTTACACTTATGAGGGTACCAAGGCGGTCAAGGGTGCCAAGTTATACATTCTCAAGGACAAGCTTGCTACCTTCAAGATGCAAGATGATGAGAGCATACCGGAGATGTTTCACCAGTTGCAAGTTATTATCAATGACTTGAAGGCTTTGGGAGAGAAGGTGGAGGACAAGGACTTTTCTCACAAGTTCTTAAGATGCTTACCACCAAGGTTTGATACTTTGGTGACAATCCTTGTGAGGGAAGGATTGGATACGGTAACCCCAAACCAAGTACTAGGTGATGTGGTCACACAAGACACATACCGCGTGGAAAGGGATCGGGGAGCCCAAGAGGAGAAGAAGAAGAAGACCATAGCATTCAAAGCATCATCCTCCAAGAGCAAGAGCAAGGGCAAAGCAAAGAAGGAGGAAAGTGATGATGAAGAAAGCTCAAGTAGTCATGAGATAGATGATGAAAAAATGGTTCTCTTTGTGAAAAGGTTCAGCAAGTTCATGAAGAAGAAGGGCTATGGAGCAAGAAAGAGAAGAGATGCAACAAAAAGCACATCTAAAAGGTGCTATAGATGCAAGAGCAAGGACCACTTCATCGCGGATTGTCCATACTCTAGTGATGAAGATGATGATGACCGCAAGAAGAGCAAGAAGAAGGACAAGAAAGAGAAGAAAGAAAAGAAAGAGAAGAAGAAGGAGAAGAAGAAGGGTGGATCCTATGTCATGACATGGGATAGTGATGCTTCCTCAAGTGATGATAATGATTCTAGTGATGATGAGAGGAAGACCACCAAGAAGAAGGCTATGGCTAGTCTTGCTATCTCAAGCAAGCCTTCTATCTTCAACACTCCATCGACATGCTTCATGGCTAAGGCCACTAAGGTATCATCCGATGAGAGTGAAAGTGAGAGTGATGATGATGAGGAGTACTCAAAGGAGGACCTCATGAGCATGCTACAAGATGCTCACTCTTACATTGAGACTAAGAGGAAGGAGTGCAAAGAATTGCATAAGGCCAACAAGGCTCTTGAGCAATCCTTTGATGAGCTCAAGTCTACTCATGAGAGGCTAGAGGAAGCCCATGATAAGCTTGACCAAGCTCACACTAGGCTCAAGGAAGCCCACTCCTCCCTTCTTGATCAAAGTAAGATTGAGGATATTGTAGAGACATGCAACGTAGGAGTAACATGTGATATTTTTGATGAATCTTTTTATGCTCCTATTATTGTTGCTCCCACCAATGCCTCATCATCATCTAGCTCAACTAAAATTCCTACTTCTACTACATGTGATTCATCATTAGTGGTAGAAAATGAGAACCTTAAAAACAAGGTGTATGAGCTCACTCATGCTTTAGGCAATGCCTATGGTGGAGATGCCCGCTTGCTTAAGTGCTTGGGTAGCCAAAGATGTCCACTCAACAAGGAGGGACTTGGCTATACCCCCAAGAAGGGCAAAGCCGCTTTTGCTTCTCACAAGACTAGTTTTGTGAAGAGCAATGGTCGGTATTGCTATAATTGCAAGCAATCCGGGCACATAGAGCAACATTGCTTTAACAAGAACAAGAACAAGAACAAGAACAAGAACAAGAACAAGAACAAGAACAATGCTCATGTTTTATCTATTAGACTTGATTCTTGTTATATGCTTACAAAGGGAACTAATGGTGTAAAGGCTAAGTATATTGGTGCACCCATGGTTGGCCCAAAGAAGAAGGCAATTTGGGTGCCCAAGAGCTTAGTGACTAACCTTGGAGGACCCAAAAAGGTTTGGGTACCTAAAAATAATTGATCTCTTTGTAGGTGAATTATAAAGCGGGAGGAAGGCATTGGGTGCTTGATAGTGGGTGCACTCAACACATGACCGGAGATGGTAGAATGTTCAAATCAATCAATACTAGTGGCAATGATCATGCGGATGCTATCACATTTGGTGACAACAAGAAAGGCAAGGTCAAAGGCTTGGGCAAGATTGCAATATCCAATCACTTGAGCATCTCCAATGTGCTATTAGTGGAATCTCTCAACTTCAACTTGTTGTCCGTGGCACAATTATGTGATTTGGGATTCAAATGCATTTTTGGCGTCGATGATGTGGAGATAGTGAGTGTTGATGGAAGTGATTTGGTCTTCAAAGGATTTAGATATGAGAACCTTTATTTGGTGGACTTTGATGCTAGTGAAACTCAATTGACAACATGCTTATTCACCAAATCAAGTATGGGTTGGCTATGGCATAGGCGCTTGGGACATGTTGGAATGAAGCAACTAAAGAGGCTAGTGAAGCATGACATGGTTAGAGGACTAAAAGATGTTCACTTTGAAAAGGACAAGCTATGTAGTGCATGCCAAATGGGAAAGCAAGTTGGGAACACCCATCCTAACAAAGGAATGATGAGCACTACACATGCACTTGAGTTGTTGCACATGGACTTGTTTGGACCGACTACATATGCAAGTATTGGGGGAAACAAGTATGGCTTTGTGATAGTAGATGACTTCACAAGATACACATGGGTCTTCTTTCTTGTTGACAAAAGTGAAGTGTTTGGGGTATTCAAAACCTTTGTCAAGAGAAGTCAAAATGAGTTTGATAGAAGAATCAAGAAAGTGAGGAGTGACAATGGAAGTGAGTTTAGAAACACAAGAGTTGATGAGTTATGTGATGAGTTTGGAATCAAACATCAATTCTCGGCCAAGTATACACCTCAATCCAATGGAATAGTCGAAAGGAAGAATAGGACACTCATTGATATGTCAAGATCTATGCTTAGTGAATACAATGTGAGTGATTCTTTTTGGGCCGAAGCAATCAACACGACATGCTATTATAGCAACCGACTCTATTGTCACCCTCTATTGAAGAAGACACCATATGAGCTCCTAAATGATATAAAGCCCAACATTGCATATTTCCGGGTCTTTGGGTGCAAGTGCTACATATTGAAGAAGGGCACAAGACTTGGAAAGTTTGAAAAGAAGTGTGATGAAGGGTTCCTACTTGGTTACTCCACTACAAGCAAGGCATATAGAGTGTGGAACAACATATCAAGAATAGTTGAAGAAGTCTATGATGTTGAATTTGATGAAACCAATGGTTCCCATGAAGAACAAGACAATCTAGATGATGTGAGAGGAACACAATTGGTGGAAGCTTTGAAGAACATGGACATTGGTGATATAAGGCCAAACCAAGTGATTGACATAGAAGATGACAAAGATCAAGTACTCTCCCCTCCAACCATGCATGGCAATGATGTTGCAAGCTCTAGTGGTTCTCAAGATCAACAAGATGCTAGTGCAAGTGCTCAATCGCAACAAGTGCTCCAACCAACACATATTGCAAGAGATCATCCTTTGGATCAAATTGTTGGTGACATAAGAAGAGGTATGCAAACAAGATCAAGATTGGCTTCATTTTGTGAACACTACTCATTTGTATCATCTATTGAGCCAACCAAGATTGATGAAGCTTTGATGGATATTGATTGGGTGAATGCAATGCATGAAGAGTTAAACAACTTCAACCGCAATGATGTTTGGGAGTTAGTGGAAAGACCAAAGAATACAAATGTGATTGACACAAGATGGGTCTTCCGGAACAAGCAATATGAAGATGGCATTGTTATAAGAAATAAAGCAAGATTGGTAGCACAAGG